>VXBR01003338.1:135988-184796 GCA_013400215.1 Cisticola juncidis | reverse complement strand
CCGGGGGGCTCCCCGGCCGGTGGTGTTCCCTGCCGGTGGTGCTCTCTGCCGGTGGTGTTCCCTGGCGGTGGTGCTCCCTGGCGGTGTGAGCTGAGCTGCTGTTCCTCCCCAGCTGTAACCCACCGACTGTAACCCTGCAACCCTGCCGGGGCAGCCCCCATTCCTCCAGGGCAGGACATGTGTCCCAGCCTGTCTAGGGGTGTACCGTGTGTCCCTGCCTGTCTAGGGGTGTACCGTGTGTCCCAGTCTGTCTAGGGGTGTACCTGTGCTCCTCCACTGTGGTGAGTTCTGCTCAGCTTTTCCCTGGAGCTGCCTGGGAGTGCTGTCCCTTGCCCTTTGTCAGCTACTTCAAGTTTGGGAAGAACCTCTTGTTCCTGGGGAGAACTTGTTTATTAAATGGGGCATATTTGTATTTCCTCCCTGAGAGGAAGTTTTTGGTTAAATGTCAAGGTCCATGGCTGTCCTGTCTGATGGATGGCCTCACAGGGATGCAGGCAATCTGTATTTCTTAGTCAGAAGTTCCCTGTTCTGAGGACACGGAACGGAACCCTAAGGCTGTGTGGGGTATTAAGTACTGGTCAGATGCTTGCTGTTCATGGTTCCATTCATGAGCAGGTTTTAGATGAAGTATTCTGATGGACTCACCTGTCCAGTGAGCACAGCTGCAGAGGCAGCCTGGCAGGGAAGGAGGTGCACTGCAGCTCCTGCAGTGCTGCCCTGGAGCTCTGTGCTGCTGCTGTGCAGCTGGGCTGGCCTGATGGTGGCAGCCCCAGAGCTGCAGACACAATCCAGGAGCAGCCAGTCCTGCCGTGCAGGGCCGTGTAAGGACCTGTTGGACAGAGTTAATTTGCCAATAGGAGTGAGTGCAGTTGTGTTTAAACTCTGCTTTGTAGGTGTGTATATGAACTTACACACCTTTGGGTTCAATTTTGGGTTAAATTTTGTTCAGCTTTAATTTTAAGCAAGTGCAGCTTGCAGTTGTAGACAAGCTTTTGAGTCTGCAAATAAACTGAAGTTTACCTGGTTTGTAGGCTAGGGAAACTCAAATGTTTCAAAAGAAATCCTTAAGAATTGGAGTAGCACGTGTTTGTAACTCTTTTAACATGTTTTAACCCTAATTTAGGGTTTAAAACCATTTTCAAAGCTGCCACAGAAATTATTTTTTCTACCCCCAGCAGCAGAGGATGGAAAGCTGATGAGTTACACTGCTTTAGGATTTGGTGAACTGACCTTTGAGATAGGCAAGAATCTTCCGGCTACTTGCAGCTCTTTATTTGCAGAGACCAGACAGCTTCTGTGGCTAGAGCAGGCTGAAGTGCTGAGCAGAGGTGAGTGAGAAGTGCCTCAGTGCAGGTGCAAGGCTGAAGGATGGATGCCTGAAAGAACCCGTGGGAGCTGAACAAGGGGGAGTCCTCTGAGATGGGAGGTTGTATGGTCACTATCAGGCAGCAGTCCTGTGTTCATCCTGCATGTGTTCAGCTTTAAATTTTCACCTGATGGTAAAGTCAGGGACAGGAGAGTGTTCTGGGACGTGCCAGTGAGCAGGATGGCACCAGTTGGAGAGAAGTTGCCTTTCCTATGGCAGTGAAGCCATGCCCATCTAGCAGGAGAGAAGTGAGTGACCCTTTTAGTAGGCAGATGCTTGGAGAGTTCATGTAGATATTCAGGGCGTTACTCAGCACAGGGAAACCTTAGAGGTTGCAAGAATTGCATTCCGTGGGAGTCAGCAGTCGAGTACAGGTTCCTCAAGTGGAAAAAAGGGTGCTGAGGAGCTGTGTGGTGGGCAGCCATGAGAGAAAAGGGAGCAAGGAGAAGGAGGAAGGCATGTGTCTGGCAGTCAGGGCAGAAGCAGGGGTAATAGGATGTTGTAAGCAGCACTGGGAGGAGAGGGCTAGAGAAAAGCTGGATTTGTTGGCAAAAAGACGGGCAGGTGTGCCTATGGGGGAACTGTTGGATGTGGAGGGGAGAGAAGGGTATGTGGCATGGATGGAGGAGGGACAAAGTGTGCCAGGGGAACCCTGCAGGTTGAGCTGGGCCTCCTGGGTGCAGTGTCAGAAAGGCCTAGGGCAGCCTTCTCTGCTTCCCGGCGTGTGCCAGGCCCAGGGAGCGTCGCGGCGGCACCTGTTGGGAAAGCTGGGGCTCATTCCCAGGCTGGCAGTGGGACACTTGCAGCTGAGGACCCTGCAGGTTTTGGGCTGTGTGTGGTGTGTGGGTGCTGGATTGATGTGCCTTGAGCAGCGTGTGGGGCTCTGCAGGGCAGGGGGTCCTATCTGCTCCCTCAGGATAAAGCCACAGAGGAGCTCGGACGGGACTGGGTTGTGGCACTGCAAACCAGATGATAGCCTGTGGGTATCAAATGAATAGGGAAATAAAGAGGTATAACCAGTAGCAGCAAATCTGTCTGTTAATGGGACATACATAGAATATATGTGGTTCTTGAAAACGTTGAAGGAAATAATGTGAAATGAAGAAGAAACACAGTTTTTATCAGCAGGTTTAAAGCTGCCATCTGATCACCTGTGCCAGCATTGGGAACCACGTGTGGTAGGAAAGCCTTGGTGCAGAGCTGCTGACACTGGGAGCTGTTCTCTGGGGCTCAGCTGAGCTCTGAGCTGTGTGCAGTAAACACAGCCCTATGCAGATTTGTGCATTTCTGGGTGTGTGTTACATATAAGCAGAGTGTAGAACTTTTCCTATTTTCTCATGTGAATATTGTTTTGCTTTGCCATCAGCTGTCTGTAGCCACCATTTGCCAAGGGAAAGGCAGCAGAGCACCAGGTCTGTGACCTGTGGCAGGCTGTGATGCACAGCAAGGTGCTGCCTTCCTCCTCCTCCTCAGCTTGTTGGCTCTGCAGGCATGGTAGAGAAACAATTTTTTGCACATGTTTTATAGATGCACTTAATTTCCTGTTTAGTTTTTAAGTGCTGCTGAGGAGTGTTACTCCTTAGTTTCACGAGGCATCCTTTCTTGGAGCCGTGTGGAACAAAGGCTGGAGAAAAATCCCGGTGTCTCATAGTTGGCTTTGCAGCGCCTCCAGTTCAGACCCTTCAGTACTAATGTTGTGATGGGGCTTCTGATGACCTCTGCTGAAAATAGCACAGCAGATCTCTTAGCTATCTATAGACTGGATTCTGAAGGAACCAAAGGTTGATTTTTCCATAATTAGTTTTAAACCCAGCAGTTTTCATTGTGGAATGCGTGAGTCGTTGCAGTGGATGATTTGCTGCTTAGCCACAAACCTGCATGTCTGGTGACTGTTTCCATCTTTCTGCTTTCGATGGGACATTCCTGAAATGAAATTTCTACTGAAACAGTCTTTTTTTCATGATTCTTTTTTGAGATTGTAGATTGTTAGTAATAAATACAGGATGTGGCTCCTCTGAGATCTTCCCACATCCTGTACAGAGGGCACTGCATCCTCGGAACAGAATCTCCTGCCTGGATTTAACAATATGCACTGATTTTAATTCAGTGCTGAAAGAACCAGGGTGAGAGCTGTGTAAAAGCATTTTCTTTGTCTCTTCTCAGAGCTCATTACAGGAACTTATGGCAATATACTGAATTTAAATAAATGTAAAAAAAACCCCCAACCTCAGGGACTTAAATGACTGTCTTGTTGGAATAGAGCACCCGGCAGTGTGTGGTTGTTGCAAGCTCTTCCCAGTTATTTTAAGAATAGTGGAACAATCCTTTAGCATTGAATACAACTAGATTCCTTCAGAGAGCTGAAAGAGATGTTTATAGACCTACATTTCAGACGTAGGTATTCTGATGTCTGCCGGCTAATTATTTCTTGGCAGTTCATTACAATGGGCTACATTTGAGACTGGGGCATTTCATTAGCAGCCTTATCTTCCTTCTTTGTTCAGCTGTTTGTATAGTTGGCATTATTTATACCCATAAAATGATCATCGTGTCAGAAATGGTGAAGGGATTAAGTTTTTATCCTCTATGAACTATTTTAATTGCATTTATTTTAGTAACAAGTGTTGAAGTCACATGTTTGACACATTTTAACCTGCATTAACTTGAAGGCGTGCTGAACCGCTAGGTTTTCCAGCACTGTGATGTAGCACTGCTCCTTATGTCTGATGGAAAACTGGTTTGGCTTCTTCTGTGTGGTGAGTGAAGGAAGCAGATTGGGTTACAGGGAGGATGAAGTGGTTGCAGCTCACCCTTCTCGCTGCGCTCTTTTATTGGCTTGCTGAGCGTTTGCCTCCTGATTTTACTGAGAGGGGTGATTTGCCTGGGATTGAGGAGGAGTCTGCCTTCAGACTGAAAGAGACAATATTTACCAGTTGGTAAATACTCACTTTGTTTACTTTTTGAGGCCTGAGAGTTGGACACTTTTCTACATTTCCAGTGGACACTGCTCTATTTTTATACTTTGGGGAAATAGCGATACTTTTAGGATGCAATTGTGGTCCCTGTGGCTTTTATATGGAGTAAAAATATATCTGCATTTGAATCCTGAAAGACCTGATTCGTCTTGTGTTAAATGTTTTGCCGCTGTTTGCCTGTGTTTGTGCTAGGCTTAAGTGTCTGGCGTCTGGGGCATGACACTGGATTCTCCCGGGGGAGGGAGCAGTGCAGGCAGGGACAGAGCCCCTAGGTGGCATCAGAAGCCACCTGATCTTGGCTGCTGCACGCCCGAGGGTGAGAGGTGAGGATGGGAGGGAGCTCCTGGCCCTGGGGTCAGGGCCGTGCCCGCCTGGGGTGTGCTTTCCTTTCAGTGCCCTGTGCTAGAGCTCTCACACCATTAGCTGAGCAGTATGGATAGTCGTCATTTTGCTAATTCAAACAAGTTTCAACCTGGTGCAGCTCTGCTTTCTAAATATTTAATTGAAATGCTTTTACAGCCATTTTACTTCTTTATCACTGTGAGCCAAGCCAGACAATGTAACATGGCATATGTTAAGATGTTAATTGAGTAGCAGCACACATAGGCGGCTGTTTCATAATTTTCTCCTTAGATGATCCTTGGCTCCAGTTTAACATTTCTTTGTGCTTCTGAGTGGAAGGTTATATAAAGATATATTTAGAGCTGTTAGTCTAAGAAAGAGAAGCATTAATTCAGTAAGATTAAGAATTAAGGGCTGATTGCTGGAGGCACTGCTGGGACACAGTGCTTGTCGTGGTATGGATGTGATAATAGTACCTTTCTGATAGTACCACTTACTGTAATGGGGTTGGTAATCCTTTTATTGAGTGGTTCCTCACAGCATGCAGAGTAAATAGAGATATTTTTTTTTAAATGTCACCTGATGTCATCAGAGTAGTTGAATTCAGATTGGATCTTTCCAAAAGGGTATGTGGTGTGTTTAATAATGACCCTCCCTATTTTAACATGGGTTTCAGAAAGATGACTTTGCCAAAACTGTTACTGTTGGTACTTTGTAGTGGAGTCTGACCTGTTTTCCTTGGGAGCTGGAGTGGGTTTTTGAAGGAGGCAAAGGGGCAGCAGGGCACTGCTCAGGAGAAAGAGTTCCTGGGTGCTATCAACACCCAAATATCTCCTGTGCCTAAGAGACACGTGCCTGGCAGTGCTGCTCATGTGCTACTGCCCCTGACAGGAGCAGCCCTTGCAGACTGCCCCTAGGCCCTGTTGCTAAGCAGTTTGACAAACAACCTGTGGGCATGGGAGCACAACTGATGCAGTGGGAAATTGAGGCTTTTCGGATTGCAGATGATTTTGGAAAGGCCATGTGGCCGAGACACTCCTTTGGCAGACAGCTCCGAGTGCTGCCTTGGGTATCCTTCTCATGTGGAAGGTTTGTTCTCAGGTGTAACACACCAGGGCAGCAGTGTCACCGTGCACTCTCAGGGTTGTGTGCCCTGCACGTGAGCCACTCAGAACTTTCCTGTGGCCTAAACAGTCCCTGGTAGGTTTTGGGCTGTTTTTTTCTTTTTTCCAAAGAAAGTTTATTTTATAACTTTGTAAACATTTTCTCAGGTGGTTGACAGGGTAGGTTACAGTCTGAGGTGAATAACTAGGTAACTGTGCCCATGGTAAGTAACTGCACACTGCGATTTTCCATTTTACTTGCAACTTTTTGCTCTAAGTCCTGCAGATTGGGTAATAATGTAACTTAATACACCAATACTAGAAACTGGGAACCTGAAGGGGGAAACAAACCCTCGCTGTCTGGTCAGGAGTTAAGTCCTGCCTTCCTGATGTATGGCTCAGCTATGAGCAGTGATGGAAAGTAGTTTCTTTTCATCAATTGCTTTATGGTTTGGCAGAAATAATGTTTTCTCTAGGCTGTCCAGTAAGTGCCAAACACATGAAACACAGAGGCTGTTTTCAGGAGGATGTTTCTGTTCGTTCAAATATTTGCAGTCTTGGGCTGAATGGGATACAGAGTATCTGTGGCAATTTCACTGAATGCACTAAACTTTTGATGAAAAATTCACTCTGGCCTTCCCACATGTGACCACCTACTCAAACCATTACTAAATTTTTCACAACAAATCGTAGCTCCAATTTGTCTGCTGAGTTTGGTTGAGCTGGGTCTGTTGTTGACATCCTCCTCCATTTGAGGGCTGAGTCTGCTGCCAGTGCCTGAATGGTGAGAGCCATGTCCTGTGTGACTTTTGGGGCTCAGGGTCTCCCCTGACTGAGCAGAGCAGCGATGGCCTGGAAGTGCTGCTGTCCTGCTTGTGCCAGGGACTCAGCTGGGAGCCCCTTTGGCAGCATCCTGCTCTGGGTGTGTGTCCCAGCAGAGGGGCTGTGCTGCAGGGTCGCTGTTCAGTGGGGTGTTCTCTGTGCTCCCACAGTGTTGGTCACACTCCTGCCTTTCACAAGGCCTGAATGCCCTCAGCTGCAAAGCTGCTAAGGGCTCGTTTCAATGCTGTGCAGGCTTTGGGAAGGCTCAGGGTTAACCAGGCAGTAGCTGATAAATTCAAGGGCTTTCTTTTATTTCTCCCAACCACCTCCCTTTTTCTGGTCTTACAGACCATAAGGCTGTAAGGGATAAGGCTTCTCTTATCCCTTGTGGTCATATGGCTTCTCCTATTTGCAACATTAAAGAGGTACTCATGCTCTGAGCAACTGAATTCTGCCACTTCTGGTAATACAGTAGTCCCATATTGCTCAGTGTAATTCAGCTGCCTCTTCCTAAAAGTAAAGTATTGCTTAATTAGAGGAAGGTTGGCAGCATCTGATTTTATGCCACTTAGAAAAAAAATATATCTCCTTGCCTTATTCTTTTGTGGTTTTCCCCTCTCTCTCTTCCTCAGTGCAAAGTAAATTGAGCTGCTTACCTGGGAAGAGAACACACTTCTCATTCTGCCCATGCCAAGTCAGGGCTGTTCTGAACAGAAATACCTAAATGGGTCAGGGAAAACAGAAATGCTTACTTTGGCAGAAGATAGCAGAGCAATTTGAGGAAATACTTTCATCTGATTTCTCTCCATCTTATTCTTCCAATGATAATTTCAGGAATTTGTCTTCAGCCTTTATAAGCTTCAATCACTACAGCCCTTGAAAGTTACCTTCAAGAATCCATCAAAGGTCTTGGCCCAAAAAGTGAAAAGCTGAGGCTGTTAAGTAGGCGGAGGCTTTCCTGTAAGGCTTTTTGCTGCATACCAAAAGCAGCCAGCACATGTTCTCTGGAAAGTTGTAGGGTCTGGGGTTCTCTATGAAACACAGCGGCTTTTGCAGGGAGCTGCCCTGTCCTGCTTCTCCAAGCACAGCCTAAGAAACCTCCTTTTCTTTGCTCTTTTACTAATTAGTAGAAGCTGGGTGCATGTTTTTGAGTGGCTGATGGGTAGGTGACCAGAGATGACCAGATTGATCTGCATTGGTGGTGTTGAGAGCAAAGTTGACATTTTTGAGCAGCATTGCTGTAGGCAGTACAACAGGGTCCCTCTTGAGTCACTCTGTGTGCCTTAACTTTGAAACAGTCAGTAGGATGGTACCCACTGCATAAATGTCTTGTTTGTTGTGATAGTCTCTAATTTTTGGCTGGAGAGGAGCACATACAAAGTTTTGATGCAAAATACTATGCTTGTCTTGGATCACTGGGCACAGGTTGGTAAATCCAAGGCAGCTGTAAAATCAGCCACATTTGTTGTTGCTCACAAGAGACAGCTACCCCCAGAACCACAAATCTTGTCCCGGATAAAACTGCATGAAATAGCAATTAGTAGGAATTAAGTTTTGGATCAAGTAAGTGAACTAATTTAACTTGAGGGGGACTGTCCTAATGAAGAGCTGTGAAAGAGGCAGTAACATCAGCTGTGCTTCTAGAGGGGATGGAGCACAATGTGCCCCCAGAAGCAGCTCCAGGAGGAGCAACACCTCCTGGGCTGTGGGCTTTAGGTGCAGTTTCCAATGGGCTTAGGTTCCAAATAGATTCAGATGGTTATTTTCATTAGAAAGAACATCATTCCTGCTGCTCTCCTGCAGCTACTCCTAGGCTTGCAGCAGAATGTGTGGGTTATGGCCTCCAGATGTTAGAAATGGCTCTGTGTGGGGCCTGATCCAGCCTGGTTGTTGGGGTTGCTGGTTGCAGGCACTGTAATTGCAGTAGTAATTAGGTAAGGGATGCATTTGACAGAGACAGAAGCAGACTTGCCTGTAGATGAAACTTCAGCTTTTAAAGCATGTATGTCTTGCCTAGAGAAGAAGTAGGGCAAAATAAAGGTGGATGTAAATGGGATGTCTTGTCCCTTTGCCACCTTTGTCACTTGTCCTTTTATCCCCTAATGTGATGGGGATGTGTCCTGCAGTGTCACAAATGGAGTGTTTCTGTGCTCAGGACCAAGAGAAGGTTGCTCCCGTACTGTCCGTACTGTCCGGTCAAAGGGCTCATTGCTCAGGGTTGCCACTGCTTGACTTTGATATGGATCACCTCCACTGGAAGGCAAATAAGCATTTTTGTTGTTAGGCACAAGCTTTGTAAAACTAAGCAACATTAACCTGTGCCCTGGTTATGAACAAAGAAACCTCAGTTTACCACTAACAAATTTTAATGATGTCCTCCCAGTATGCTCAAGAATGTGGAGCAGGAGATGGAAAAAATTCCTTTTTAAATAGAGATCATACATCCCTGCTGAAGCAGTGGAACCTTTGCCTTTTAAAATGTCACAACATCTGCTTGCAGATTGGAGGACATGAACTTGACTGTCCTTTTTGTGCCACCAGTTGAGGAAAAGGAAACATAGTGAAGCTCTATTTACTGGCCCTGTTATCGCTCCTCTGCTACAGGTTCTCAACACTGTTGATCGGTGCTGTAGGAGCAGAGGTCACAACTGGAAGAGCCTAAATTTGAGAGTTTACATTTCCTGACTCAGGCTGATATATGGAGATAAAAGGATGGCTCTAGGGATCTCCTGCCCAGCTGCCTCCTGGCAACTTGCCTCTTTCTCTTTGCAAGAAGAAGATGTTAATGTAGGTGGGCATGCTGATGCTCAGGTTGGCAGAAGGGAAGCAGTGCTGGCTGGAAAGTGCTCTCCTGAAAAGCCCAGTGTGTGGTGTTGTCTGCAAGTCTGTAGGGGCTGTATTTGGGCTGAGTTCGCTATGTCTGTACCCTGCATCCCCTTGCCCTTTCTGCACCCTTTCTGCACAAGCTGTCATGTGAGGTTGTACAGGAGGTTTGGGTACAGGAATGGGTACATATGCCTGATTCCTGCTGCTTTGTTGGTCTGTAGCAGCACGGGGACTGTGAGGCTTTGCTCGTGCTTGGAGGCAGTGGATAGGTGAGTCCAGGGTGGAGAGATGCTGCTGGAGCAGCTGTGTCCCCATCAGTTGGCTCAGCTTTGGGTCAGATGCACTGGCAACGTGCAGCAGCAGCAGGTTTCCATGCTTGGTGTCCTTTGACTTTTCTGTTAAGATGGTGTTTTTTGATGAGTAAGATGACATTTAGTTCCCTTCTTCAGTTGATGCAGTATATGTGAGCATCTTTCCCAATGCAAGGCAAAGCTTCCATTTCACCATCCTCAGCACTCCCTGGTCTTAAAAATCCCCAGCAGCTCCCCTTGGTGTTCCTGTCTACTCACCTGATGGCTTCTGCTACACAAAGTCAGCTGAAGGGGATGTCTGCTGATGGATCTGCTTCAATGAACTTGTCAAATATTCTTATCTGTCGAAATCTTTTATTGAATTCTGTCACTATAACCTGAGCAGTTCTTGTATGGGAGAGGGCATCAGTGTTAGCAGCCTCTACAAAACAGATTTTTAGACTTGTTTTAAAGTGGAAGTGGTGTAACAAGCAGGGCAACCAAACTCCCACCTCTGGACACCTGATGGAACAGTAGATGCTGGTTCCCATCACCACCAGACAGCAGAGCTGTTTGTTTTGCTTGATTCTTACTTATAATTTTAGTAGATCCATCAGCTGCCTGACTTGGTCCAGCTTTGTATGTGATAGCATCCACACAGAAGTAATGTTCTGTCCTGTGATACTGAATTATGTTTTATTTACTAGGAAAATAATTGCTCTCTTACTGAAATGATTGTTTGATGCTTGTTTAGTAGGTGTTCAGACTGGGGTTTTCTGTATGGGAAACCTCCCGTTCCTCTTCAGAGCAGTGATAAAATGCTTTCAGCTAATGTTGTCAGATGAAGAATGTGAAGTACAGCACCCGTAAGAAACACAAGAGCTGCTCATGGGTGTGTTTCTAGGAGGTATAATAAGTTCCATACTGTTTGCCTGCCTTGGCACAGGCACGGAGGTCATTCCTGGCGTATTTCAACCGAGTCCCCACCCAGTGTCGTCTTCATAAGCCAGCTGGGAGTTAGAGAGAGTAACTTGGGAAACTCCAGAGTTGCCAGTGGAATAACAGCTGTGTGCCTTGTAGCAGCTCTTTGGAAAGCTAGAAATAAATGCCTTGAAGTGGTGGGATTTACTGAAGCATGGGTAGAGGGAGATGTTAATTGTGTTTACAGATAAACAAATCACACGCATTTGAATTGTGTAAGAGCTACAGTAAATGGAGTGACATCCATCCTGGCTGCATTGTGGCTTGGGATAATAGTTGCAATGGTATTTCATTTAAAAAATACAGTTCTTATGTAAAAGAACAGAGCAGCAAATATTCTAACAAGCAATTAAGGTGGGGTGACTTTCTGCAGAAAAATAGCTGACTGAGTATTATTCCGTAGACTAGCAGGATATTGCAGAGCAAGATATAAAGCTGGTAGTTCAGTGATAAAAATTCTAATATGTAATGTTTTTGTCATTGATTTTAGACTAATTCAGTGTTTCTCTTCTCTCTTTTTTCCCTCACATCTAGCAAAACTGTACAATCTAAAGTGGACTGCATTTTGGTAAGTACAACTCCAGAATGCTTTTCAATATTTAATGAGCTGCAAGACCAAAACAGATGGCTCTGGAGACTGACAGCTATTATGAAGCCTTTCCTTAGCAGTACTTCAAGGTACTACCACTAAATGTGATCAAAATTAGTTACCATCTCAGGTACATTCCCAGAAATGTGCAACACTACAGGTCCTGTTAGCTCTGCTGCGCTGCTTAGGGCACAGAGATCATTTTTTGAAACAGGAAAGGCCCTTGAATTGCAAAAACTTCGCCTTCATTTGTGCATTAAAATAACAGGACCTAGGCAGAGATAGGAGATTATTTTGGGAAGCACTAGTTGGAAAGAGGTTTTATTTGTTTTTAGTAGTGAGCGGGTTGTGAGGTTTTTTTAAAATTAGAGTCTTGAGTTCATAAATCTT
The DNA here is from genome assembly GCA_013400215.1 of Cisticola juncidis. Lineage (NCBI taxonomy): Eukaryota > Metazoa > Chordata > Aves > Passeriformes > Cisticolidae > Cisticola > Cisticola juncidis. The sequence continues at coordinate 173,112 of VXBR01003338.1, read as the reverse complement.
AGGATTGGAAGGGATTGCTTATCCTGACTTTTTACCTTCAGCACTTCATCCAGACGTACCAGTGGATAAGATAAAGTGTCATAGGCAGCCATCTGGATATTGTCAAATAGTATGGCTGAGCTAACAAAGAATACTGCTCAAAGTCATATTATCAAAGTCTAATTCAGGTGGTACTGCATTGTCTTGCCTGAAAATCTCTGAATTTATTGTTGTATAAGATATAAAGCTGTGTTGTGTTGTAAACAAACTTTGGACCCCATTTAACCTCTGTTTAAAAGTTCTTGTATGCACCCAATGGGAATAAGGATGTAGAATGCAATTTTTGTCCCCTTTATTCCTTATTGACATTTGTGAACACCAAGCAGGTGCCTTAAGATCTCAAAAGTTTTCTATGTGAGTCTTCAGTGGTAAAGGACAGATTCCAAAACTGCCTTTGTAAAACTCTTAACACCACGTACTTTTGTAGGAAAAAAATGGGAGTTGGGGTAAGTGTTTCTACATAGCATTGGAGAGGGAGTAAATAAGTAGGAGGTTAAGCAGTCATCTGCTTTTGGCAATCTGTTTTAAGAAAATGGAATTACACTAGGACTATTTTTGCATCAAATTCTGCAGATTTATGGTCTTTGTGTACTGAGGTAGGGATTATCAGTTTGTATGAGGGTATTGGGTAGGTCTCATCCATTGGATTGACAGAGAAATCTTGGACACAAAGCAGTCTCCAAGGCTTGACTTGGAACGGAGCAGCAGTGTCCTGATGGTCTAATTTTCTGTTCCAGATGCCTCCTTGTCTGTCCTGCTGATGAGTTCAGAGGAGTCGTGTCAACAGTGGAAAAGCCACTCTAGGTTAGCAAAGGTAGATCTAATGCTGTTCAGGTAGTTTATAAAAGAAAAATCCAAGGTCAGAATAGTTTGAGGAAATCAAAATTTAGCTGAATTCTGGCAAAATGGTTTCTGTGGTTTTAGGTGCTTTGGAAAGCTGTGAGCTGCAAGGCAGAATCTGAAAGCACATGGAGCAGAAAGGCTGTGGCTGTGCAGCTCTGCCCTCCTTTGGTGGCACCAGTCACAGCCCCGTGTGCAGAGCCTCACACAGATGTTCGTAGGCTGCCAAGTTCAACACAGCTCAGCAAGGACAGAGCTAGGAAGAAGCAGAGGTGATGGAATAGTCTGTTGTGGAGGTCTCTCGTAGCAGAGGGCTGTGGAAAGCAGCCAGTGAAAGGGCACTGAGACTAAAACTGCTCATACAGGAGTCCAGAGTTATCTGCCTTCAACTTGTTACACTGCACCACTCACATTCCTACATACTGACAGTTTCTGAGAGATCATAAGAAAATCATTGTATACTGTGCAATCCAAAAAAGATAATTAGCAAGAATTGTGGTGTAAACAGTCATTAAAAATTCATTATAACATCTTTTTAACTGTAGTAAACATGTCTAGCAGTAGATTCTCTTATGACTTCAGTTGTTATATTTGTAGCCACATACGAAGTGAACTTTTGAACCCAATTCTTAAAATGGTTTGCTCCATATAATCACTCGGCAAGAGGGCCGAGGTTTCTTACCTTAGTCCTCTGAAGAGAGGTCAGTGGTGGTGGGAGTGCTGGCTGGATGGCGATGGGAACAGAGGTGTGCTGAGGCAGCGTCCGTCTGTCCTGCAGCAGCCAAGGTGCCACTCCCCTGCTGGGCCCTGCAGGAGACAGGCAGATGCTCCACCAAGCCTTGGCAGCTGTGCCTGGGCACTCTCAGAACAAAGCTGCCATGTGTTTTTAGGGCTTGTTTGGAATATTTAGCACCTGAAATATGTTCCTGCTTCTGCTCAGATAAAGCATATCAAATGTATTTATTAGCTGCTTTCTAGAATAAAAGGGTGGTTTTAGTATTAGTTATTTTTTGTCTTGGTGATATTTCCAACAAACCGTCTGACCTAGGGTAACTTTTTTAACCTTTGCTTTTTTGTTTCTCTATTCATAGAGTGGGGAGATGATTGCTTGACTACTTTGCTATTTTCAGTTCTGGTTGTTAAATAATAGATATTTGTTCTGCTGAAGTATGACAAATTTTAAGGCCTTTCTGCCAGTAGGTGCAGGTTACATTGCCATTGGCACAGCCTTTTTCACTTTGATTAGAATATAGTTGTCTGTAAATACCCAAAATGTGGAAAGAAATACTAAGAGCAGTCCATGCTCTGTGAAACAGTAGTCTTGCATAAAACTTGCAGAGTGCCTCTGGCCTTCAGCTCCCCTTATCCAAATCCAAGGACAGAAATAACCTGTAATTCTGCTTTCATTATGGAAATTTGAAATAGCTTGAATTTGAATGACATTTGCACTGTGTACATTACAAAAGTAGCAGCTCTTCTGATTGTTCCTTAGTATATTTTTCAATCTTATTTAAAGTTTGGCCTGACTAGATAAACAATGCAGAAAAAGCTTTTTTTTTTTTTTGCTTGGAGTTTTCCAATGGTAATCCCTTTTGACAACTTTGAAATGAAACTCGTCTACTGTTTGTGACCTGACAGTAGATCAGCAGTCAGAGAAAACCAGAAGGAGAGAACCATTCCACCAAGGTCAGGAAACCTGAAAGATATTCTTTGATTTTGGGGACTTATGTTCAAATCTGTAGGTTCTCTGGTTCAAGCAGAAACATAAATAAACTCATTTTCTACAGCACTGATTAAGTCCTTAACCTCTTTCTATCCTGAATAGATCTTTGTCTCTTTGTGCTGCAGAAACTTGCAGTGGCAAGTTAATGTCTCTCAGAATGAAAAAGCAGATATGAAAACCTGCTATTTTCATTTTAAAAAGCCTTACCCCACATCATTTTGGTCATCCTGGTTTATTTCACAGGTGTTTATTTTGTTCAATCAAAATGCCTGTTAGAATGAAAAAGAAAGTTGCATCTGTTTCAATGAAAATCTTGTTCTGTGTGTATCTTAGGCAGCAAAAGGACAGATTCATTTGGAGCAGATCTGTGGGGTCACTGATCTCTGGTTTAATTTGTTTGCTACTTATTTTGTGCATTTCTGTAGTTACCTATCTGTATTTGGCAACTGTAAAAACAGAAATAGCAGAGATTCATTTTCCTTTATGTGTAACTGAAAGTCTTTGCTTAGCTGTGACTTGAGGTTTTTGATTTTTTTGTCCTTAGTTTTTCTGTCTTAGAATAAAAGATCATGGAGGTATTTTGAGTGTTTGATAGATTTTTGGCTAAATTGAAGCCAAGTTGTAAAAATTAGTATGATTACTGCCTGCTCCCCATCTTCATTGAATCTTCTTTTGTTTCATATGGTTCAAGTCAGAGGAGATGAAGGTAATGTGTGAAGAGCAAGAGTACCAGAGGCGATGCTTTGTGCTGGTTTTACACCTCAGTCCTGCAAGCAGCTTAGCATGCTTGTGCATTTTTCTAATGCGAACTCAAGAAATATGATTTATATCTCCAAATAGCCTTTGGAGAATTACACCATCTTCATCTGATGTGATAGGACCAGTCAATCAAGGTCAGGATACTTCAAGCAAGATTTTTACTTAGATCCTTTTAAGTAGCAGAAAGGATTCCCCAGACGTTGCAGAGGCTCTGTGGATTTTAGAGCTGTAACAGCTGCACAGAAGGGAGTTTGTCCAAGATGGTGCTGGCATCACATTCTGCCTTTTGATGCCATGACTCCCTTCCACTCTAATGACCTACCCTTTCCACACTATTGACCTGTTGGGGATTGGGGTGGGAATTTATAGAATATTTTACATTCTTGTTTCTTTTTTATTTATTTCCATATGCATCCAGCCTAGCACAAAGAAAAACTCAGAATGAGTGAACCTTTTTCTTCTTGGTCAGTTAGTAGGCCAGGTGAAATACTCCTCCAATTTCCCAAATTCTGTGATTCTCATTGCATTAAAAAATTGCAAAGCTTTGAACCATTGCAGTAACAGCAGTTTTTACTGGATTCACCAGACCTTTAGCATTAAGTACAGGTGGATGTCAGCTTGAGAGATTGAGGAAGAGACTGTACTTACCAATGCTGTAATCAAATTCTGAGGGTTTTAGAAATGTGTAGAGAAAACAGCCTAAACAAAATGTTTAATAAATTTTAACTAGACAAAATGCAGTCTTTCTCGAATTTACTTGCACTGACTGTCACACTCCATCTCCTTGCTGCCGCTTCTTCAGTTTTAAGATGATTTTCTCTAAATAGATTCAGTCTCATCTAATAAGCTTAGGTTTATCTAATTATCACCCAGGTAGGATTACCTCTGTGAACTGCCTGTGACTTCTTTTAACTCTCCCATTCTGAGGAGGCCCTGCCTGACCAGGGCTTCCCTGCCACTGTTGCTGGAGGCTGAAGGAGTTGTGCAGAAAGTGCTGCCTGGGGCCAGGCAGGGAGAGGAGTGGGGCTTGAGTGCAGACAGTGAGATAACAGCACTCTGCAGCTGCCTCTGCCAAGGATGTGGGCAAGCCATAATCCTCAGATGTGCTCATGGGAGAACCACCAGCTCACTCACATCCTTTGGAAAAGGTTCTGCTAACACAATCCCAGTCACATTTTTTCCTTTGTTGCTGGGGTTTTTGTTGTTTTGTTTTTCTTTAATTAGGGGGGGTGGACAGGTGGGACCATGTAGCAGAGTGGCTCAGACACACAGCCCCTTCCTCCTCCCATGATAACAGAAATGGCTTCAGCAGGAGTGGGCACTGACACTACTGCAGTGTATTTTGATGAAAGGTTTAATATTCTAAACTTCACCTTCTGTGTTGCACTTGGGCACATTAGATTTGGAAGGGAGAATTTGTCTTCCAATTCATTGTCAGACTCATGGGAAGAGGAGAGGGGGATTAATTTTGCCTGGGATGCTTTTGTCTCATGGATTAGTGCTTACCATGCAAGGTAATCCCACCAAGACAGTGCCCTTTTGTGTGCTGCTTGGGCTTCTGCCATTTAAAACAAAAAGAGCTAACTTTCTTGGTCAAGAGTATGTCTAATAATGAAGTACAAATTTTCTTGTTAAATTTCTGTCTTCTCAAAAATTATTAATTTTCTGTAAATTCTTTCTTTGGAGAACATTGACTTTGCAATAATGAACTTGCTGAAGGAAAACCCACCAATTTAAATGCTGTGATTCATACAGGAAAGGAAGAACAGAGAATTTGACAAAACACACCCATTATTAAGAAATACCTGTCTGGGTACTTGGTGGTCTGAACACCACTGCTGTGTAAGCTGCTGTAGAGCCACACAGAAATCAGTGTCAGCAAGTTTCAGGAGGTTGTCAGAGGAAAAAAACCCAACCAAATGTGGTTTGCTGCAGCTTATAACAGCAACACATGCAGTTTGTGTTCCCTGTGTGCTGCTGGAAGTGCTTCTCTTGGCTCTGGGCAGGTCTGTGGCATCGCTGGTGGCCCCGCTCTGTGCAGCAGTTCTGGAGTGGGGTTTGCTGGCCGGGGCTATTGAGGCTCTCCCAGCACCCTTCCCTGAGGACCGTGTCCCACCAGTCCTTGTGCAGGCCTGGGGCAGGGGGAAGGGAGTGGAACCTCCTCTTTCGGGTGCTGCTGTTGGTTTTGTGCTGACAGGGGTGGTCTGGACATGACTGGGAGGGAGCCCCAGTCTGAGGTGCAGTTTAGGTTTTTGGTTTCCCCACTCTCCATTCTGCTCACTGCTGAAGTGAGCCAGGTCTCACTGCATGCTGGTCCCTCCTCTTTTCTCTTCCTTATGGAAAATGTTACATTGGCAGTAAAACACCAGTAAAGACAAAGAGAATTATCCAGAAGCTGTATTCTGACTTTAAAAAGGACCACGTGAGCCTCTAACTCTGTAGGGATGATGCAACACCTCAGGCAGTGCTTCTGTAGGATCTTCCTGAAGGAAACCCCCTGTGCTTCCTTCTGCATGGTTTTCCTTGCATTGGTGCTGAGCAGGACCTGAGCATGTTACCACAATTGATTTTCCTTCTATTTCTAAGTCCATGTAGCTGGTTTCAGATGACCAGAAGCTGATCTCTGTGTAGCAGTCACTGGCTGCATACACCAGGTAAAACTCTCCCTGGTGTCTGACTCTCAGCTGGTATCATCTGGAGGAGGAGTCTGGCATAACTAAGTTGGCTATTAACTGAAGGGCTTGTGTGCATTAACAGTGTCAATAACTGATTTCTAAAGGAAACAAAAAAATACATATGTACATAGATAGGTTTTAAAATGACTTCATTATAGTCTGTTACACTCAACTGTTAATAATTATAGTGGATTGAAGGGTCAGGTCTGGCATTCCATGCTGTTACAGCATAGCTGGTTGTGATGCTGGATTCTCAGAGGTGCTTCATGTGTACTCTGACAAGACCAAGTTTTCATGTTACATATCAGGTTACAGAAGTGATCTGTTGTTAACGTTTTTCCAGATTCCAAATGCTTTTATTGCATGTGAATCTTGTAATTGTAACAAGTGCTTTCTGGTGGGTGATGATGTGCAAATAAAATAGATCACATTTCTAGTCACGTAGTACTCACAGACATGTTCTTTCACATAAGTAAATATATTCTTGTTTGAAATCATATTATTTAGGAATATATTGTCAAATGACAGTTTCTAGCTGTCAAGCTCAACCATTCTTATTTGCTTTTCCCTCCCCTGCCTCTCTCCACCTTTTTTTTCCAAACCAATACACCTTATCTAGCAAGAAGTTGAGAAGTTTACAGACCTAGAGAAACTCTACCTCTACCTTCAGCTGCCTTCGGGTCCCAACAATGGAGACAAAAGGTATGTGTGTGAGTGTAAAGGTGAGCAGCTAGTATTGAAAACTTGCTTTGCTTCCTGTGGCACTTAACTGCCAAGGAATCATTCACATGATGTTGGTGGCAGAAGCAATCTTTATGAAACGTTAAGTACTCTTGTTTTCCTGAAGATCGGATGTTGGGGTTTTTTTTTTAAACTTTAGAATCCTTTATTGCATGAAAAGCTTGTGATTATAAATATCCTAAAATGAAAGAGTCATCAGAGAAAGTGTTTCACAGTCTGTGTAATTGTTCCTTCACTGTTTATGTATGAAGTCATAAAATAGCAACACCAATGTGATGGTGGGTGAAAGATAAAACTGATAGTATTTCTGGTAACATTTGTTTGGCTAAAGGAAGTTCTAGAAAACCAACCTGCAGATCAGTGTCACAAAATAAAGCTGTTTCCAGTTAGGATGGTTATAGGCAGGCAGGTGCCTATAGGAAGCACACTGAGTATCTCCTGTGAAAACTGGGTGTTCCCAAAGGACAGCTGGCAAACTAAGTGAGCAAAAGCTTAGAGGTGGCCAATAAGGAATAATAAATTTAAGAGTCACTATGTACTCGCAGCTGTGTACCAGTAAAGAGCTGGAGTGTGGAGTCTCTTTGTTAAATTGTGGATGAAGAAGGAGAAACTGCAGTCCGTGGCTCAAGGAATAGGTAAATCCATGTGGTGCAGGCCCTCTTTGGTGTCTTCCCACCCGTACAGGCAGACAGTGATTAAGTCTTGTAAGAGGAGGAGCTGTGGAGCCCTGCCTTCCTCAGCACTGCCGTTCTCTCCGCAGCGATCAGCTGTCCATGTCCTCCAGCCGTGCCCAGCAGATGCACGCCTTCTCGTGGATTCGCAACACCCTGGAGGAGCACCCCGAGACATCCCTTCCCAAGCAGGAGGTGTATGATGAATACAAGTGAGTGCCATGCACGGCTTTAGCCAGCGCAGAGTTCTGTGACACTGACTCTGCAGGCTCCCCACTGGTGTGTGTGGATGTGATGGACCCTGCTGTACCTGAGAATGCAGTAGCTCCTCTGTGGCAGTAAATTCATTACTACTGCCTCCAGAGACAAGACTGTGATGTTGAAACTGTGCATTACACGTACAATTGCTGAAGGAAAGGTACAAGTATTTCTTAACAAGTAAATATCAGTATTGGGTGAATGAATGAATATTGGGTTTGTTTTGTGCAGCGTGACACAGGTAAAAAGCATCAGTTACTGTCTTCCAATATGTGTTGGTCTGCTTGTTTACATACGTATATGACTGCCTTAACAAGAGTGAGGGGTCGAATCATTCCCCACAGATGCAGCTATTTTGCACACGCAGTCTTGCCAATCACACCTTTCTTTCCAGAATAGTGCATAATTATTGGACCTTCCTGCAGCAAACCTGATTTCTACAGAGGCACAATATATCTGAATATGTATGAGACCAGTAACCAAGGCCACTGTGAGTCTGTGTTGTCAAGTCTCAAAGCTACCGTGTAATGAGAAAGCGATTAGAAGCGAGGGAGAGGGAGCTGTCTGATGAAGGTTGGATTTGAATTCATTTACAGAACATACCCCATGGGGGAGGGGGAAAGAAATAATCATCCTCAGCCCAGTTGCCTGAAGATGAATAACAGATTTATGATCTAGTATGAGTATTTCCATAATCTGAACGATTACAGTAATTTGCAGGGAGCTGAATCCCTTCACCTCCTAAGTGCCTACAGGAGTCACCCCACAGTAACTGCTGTTGCAGGGTTGCTCTCTGCAGATGCCTCCTTTTACCGAAGTGTGTGTGCTGCGGTGTTTTACCCTGACTGAGCTGAGCACGGTGGCTCTGGCTCGCCGGGCTGATCCCACGCACGCACCTCGGAGCGGTGACGCAGCCTGGCGGCGCAGCCAATGGCCCGGGCGTGCCGGGCCGGCCAATCCCGAGCAGCAGCCGCCCGCGCAGGCACGGCAACAGCGGCAGCTGCTGTGCGGGAGAGAGGAGCCTTATTCTTAAATATATTTCTTATTAAATAATTTATGGCCTGCTTCAGCAACAAATCTGCTTGGCTTCCATGCTGTGCCAAGCTGCAGATGCCCGGAAATATCATCATCTACAGATTGTGGAGTGTGAAATTTGGATGGCTTTGTATGTAGCTGCATCAAGTATTTGTGTATTGTATTTTTTTTCCCTAACAAAATAAGGGTGGTAAGCAAATACTCAGGAAAATATCAAATGTTTGGAATCTGTTCTCCTTTGAAAGCTTCTGTTCTGTTTTTAAAACATTCCGTTTCTTTGAATATTTTCATGAGCTATTCTTGCACACCAAAGGAGTAGTCTTGGAGTGTGACATGAGGAACAGGCATATAAATATGTGAGTTAGTTTTGATAAGTCCTTTTCCTTTACCTAAGGGTGCTCCAACCTCTCCAAACTCAGTTCTGTTATATTAACCAGTTACCATTTATTTCTTATGTGTGCAGAGATGGACCTTGCATGAGCTCATGTAGGCAAGCTTTTGCACTCTGCATGTGTATGTCTCAAGTGGAAGGCTTCCGAAGAGTGCTGCATCATACCAGCATCTTCATTCCTGCTGTAAATTTTGGTCAAAATGAATCTTGCAAAAGTACCAGCCTTCTGCATCACCTTNTTTTTTTTTTTTTTCTATGAAGAAGGGAAGACAGAGGTCTTGCATTCCACACAAGTTCACCATTGGCAAGTGCTGACAGTGTTTTCAGCTCCTCTGCATTTGAGTAGCCCTTTCCCCCTGGGCTTATTCAATACAGTGATTCTTCTTTCTGTTTTGTTACTCTTCAGTTTAAGTGTGAATTCATGTTTCTAACTGGATAAGTGAATGGATGAATCTTTTGAAAGGGATAAAATAAATTTAAAATGCATGACAATATAAGGCAGTAGCACTTGGGAAGGCTGAGAGATTGCAGCTGAATTTTAGAAAGGAGGTAGATGAGAGCTGGTTCACCTTTTGTTGGTGCTGTGATGCTGCTTGTACTGACAGAATACATTGAGCTGTAAGAAGCTGGGTTTCTGTTGGGTGCTCACAGTTCTGCCAGCTTCCTCTAGTAGTTATGGGAATACAGGCTAGAAAGTATGGGAGCTCAAGGGGCAGTGCCCAGCATGTTGTCCAGCCTGCAGTGAATGGATGCTGCTTCCTATTAGATCCTTTCAATGTTTTCTTTAAGTCAATTTTACTTGGATATCTTGTCTCTTTGAGAAAACATCCTTATGCCCACAGCCATGTGTAGATTTAACTGAGTTTAGAGAACTAGGATTTCAAATCTAAATGCAGTCTGCAGTACATATGCAGGCAAAATCCTTATTTGCCCACAAAATGATTTGTTGAGCCTTCAGTAAACACTTGAGTCCTCTTATCTTACTTCTACTGCCATGATGCAAGGGACAAAAGTCATTCATGTTTAAGTTTGGTGTCCTGAAGATTCACTTGATACTCTTAATATGGATTAGGAGGTCTTTGAGTCATCCTGTATCTCTTTCCTTTAGTCTGTAAATCATTAATCCTTGCTTTACTGGCTGCTAGGCCACTTGGTGCCACCTGATGCACAGATTATATGCACTAAGTGTGAAGAATATTAACCAACAAGTTAGAAGAATATTCAGAAGCCAACACAGAAGAGGGCAGTAGATATAGGTATACCATGTCTGTTGAACTTTTAAAGGGCACAAGGTACGTACTAATCTTGTTGGGTAGTGCTTATCCAGGGTTTTTATATAAAATTCTCTGATAGGAGAAGGATGGGACCTATTGTGCTGCAAAGTCTAGTCCCATGTCATAAGCAACTACCCATATAATCCTTTGAAAGCAAATCAAACTCCATTTAAAGCAGTTGTTTCTCACCTCTGCTGCTGATCTGGGGAGTTTGACCTGCAATTTCATTTCTCTGGTGGTTTTCAGACATCTGGTTTCCATCCTACCTGATTATAAGGACTCATTTATGTGCCAGCATTGTTTGTCGGCTTAATGAGTGCCTATGTCTTTCTGAGGTTCTTGACTCTAACCCATTTCTGGAGACCAGTTGTTTTGGGGATTGGGTAGACCAAGACCCCTGTTTTGTTTAATTCAGCAGATTCTTTATTATTTGCTCTTCATGCTCTTTTTTTCTGCCCAGGAAACTGTGTAAGCTGGGCTGCATAGCCCGTCTTCATCAGCTTTTTGGTGGTGGGGTTTTTTTGGGTGTGGTTTTTTGGTTGGTTTTTTTTTGTGTGTGTGTGTTTTAATTCAGGTGCACTGCCAGTGTATTTTATGTCTGGAGTACATTCAATTCAAAGATTTAAAAAAAAAAAAAAACCTCTTCTGCTTATCATGTAGGGGAGCTCTGTACAAAAGAACAAAGCAAGCGCGTGTCCGTTGTCATTCCCGTCTCTGCTTAGACCTTCCCTCCCCCATCTGCTTCCCACCCACCCTTCACAGAGCAAAACAGCCCCTGGGCTCAGCCGTGTGCCAGGAGTGCAAGGAAGGAGCAGAGAGAGGAGCTGCAGGGGAGAGACTCCTGGAATGTCCTGTCAACTCAATGAGAGACCACAGATGGACATGGAGGGTTCTCGGCCAAGCCAGGGGGAGGGGCTGTGTGGGATGATCTGTCTGGAAACTGAAATTCCAGGATAACACTGACAGCTCAGAAATCACAGGCTTGCAGGAGCTGCTGTTATGGATATGAGGGGACTGTTTAGACTGTATGTTTTTGCTGCTAGCAAGTGAGTGTCTTAAACCAAATGTGCTAGACTTGAGGAATGGATAATTTTGTTCCCTTTTTATTTGTTTATTTTCTTCTAAGGGGGAAATAATTTAAACTTTGAAGTTAATAGATTGGTAGGTCCCTAATCCTAGTGTTTAGCTAGCTTGGTTTTTTGGTTTTTTGTTGGTTTTTTTTTTACTTTATTTGTTGACATTGTTGAGTTCCAATCAAAGATACTGCTGACTATGGCAGAGAAATTCAGAGAGTCCTCCTTTGAATGGTATTTGAGACTTAAAGTCTTGTAATCAGCATCAGTAAACAAAGACCATCCTCTCAGGAATTTTCAGACTAAAGTTTGAATCCATGGAGGCCTGGCAAGATACAAGGGACAAAACCATACAGAGATCTATTTATTACATATAGAGCACTGTCTGATTCCAAGGAGGGTACAGTGAAGCTGGAAAGAATTCCTCTGTAATAACTTCAAAGAGCCATATCTAGAAACCAGCTTCCGTGAGTGACGTATGTTGAAATGAAATGTGTTGGTATATAAATCGGATATAAGGCTTCTTGATGTTCCACACAGAAACTAGACTGATGCCTAGCTGTGTACCAGTTGTAGGCAACGTCTCCTGTTTTGAACAGAGTGGCCCTGGATGTAGGGGGAGGCTCTGCAGGGGGGTGTCAGAACCAAAGAGCATAAATGCTGCTGTTTGTCATCATCAAAATCATTACATCTGTGGTGGTGCTTTCCAAGGGGAGGATACCAACATACAGCCAGGGTAAAAGCAGCAGATACTTGCTCTGCAGTAACTAATATTTTTACTGAGAAAGTAAAAATAGTGGAAGTATCTCAAGAAACACATACAGGTTTCTACAGAGCTACAACTTGAAGAGAAGACGTTTTGAGTGGCCCCTTGGATGTAGATTGTCACTAGGTGATGCTGGGGGTGAAGCATCTGTTTCAGACTGCTGCTTTTTCTTTACATCTGCCTGAGTTTCCAGAGGTTTATTTGTGTGTGTGTACCTGATTAGAGTAGCAGGTAACTGTGGGGTGTGAAGTCATTGTTTTTCTGCTCTCTTGGTGATAACCACACCGATCATGTACAGTCACCTTTTCAGAGGCAGGTTGTTTTTGTGTATTCCTGATAGGACTTCTCATAGGAAAGGAGGGCGTTGCTATCTCTTGCTGATGCTGTGGCTCTGGGAATCTCACTGAGAAGGTTTCATACTGGTGCATTTTAGGCCACAGCACATCAATGTCTGTGCAACAGCACAGGGAGTTGCTGTCTTCGTGCAGCCTTAAGCACTTCCAGAGCAGGTCCTGGTTTTCTCCTTTGCTTATGTTTCTGATTTTCCAGAACATTCACCTTTTGCAGCAAAATCGACAATTCTTGTTCTCTGCCTCAAGAACATATTTTTTAAATGTCTCAGGTGATGAAACAGAATTCCTTTTGCTGTTTTTGAGAACTGAAAACAGATAACAGTGCCCATTTTACTAGAACAAGTAAAGATGGCAAAATAATGATGTTTTGTTTCTTTGTTCCCCTGTATCATCAGGTTATATACTGAGTAGTATGATGATCTTCATTTGCAGCAGCGGTTGGAATCTCTGTTAATTGAGGACTGTTAAATAGGGTTGTTTACAATCAAGCAGCTCTCATAGTTCAGCAGAGCCACAGTGGTAGGAGGCCTGAGTCCTCAGTATGTGCTTATGTTACATCTGTAAAGCTGTTTCCGTGGGAAGGCATCTTTTAAGTTTAGTTCTGTTAAGGTCTATTACATAGAAATTGTATATGCAAAATCTTTTTCTGGACTCTGACACATCGCTTACCTACTGCTTTTCAAATATTCCTGCAGGACTTCAGGCCTTACCACACTGAAGCTGTGGTTCTGGCTAGAACAGAGTTTCTGCTTTATTATGTCCTGAAATAAGTGAATTGAAACATATGCTTCAAACTGAGTTGTGGAGTAAATCTTAACCATGCTCTAGATAGTGCCACTGCTTGTTATGTCTCCACATGACTTGTCTTTGAACTCAGTAGAGAACAAGGCAAAAACTGTGATATTAATAGCTCTGTTTATACATTTTTAATGCATTCAATTCGTTGTGGATAGCTTCATTAATGTTAAATGTGGTTCTAAATATGGATGGGGATAAGTGTTTTCTTTTGAAAACCTTTGGAGTCTAGCATGTAGGCTGGCCTCTGGTATTAACTATGATTCCATTCACGCTTTCTTTCTCTTTGTTGCAGGAGCTATTGTGACAATCTTGGCTACCACCCATTAAGTGCTGCTGACTTTGGAAAGATCATGAAAAATGTCTTTCCAAATATGAAGGCCCGTCGTCTAGGCACAAGAGGCAAATCAAAATATCCTTTTGTAGAACGCTTCTCAGTAACTTGTTCTGTACTTGCCTGGAAAACATCTGTTGTTGTGGCTTAACTACCAGCTAAATGTAGAAGTAATGTTGAATAAAAAAGGCCAACACTTTTCCAACGTTCTTTAAAAATTATTAGTTGCAGTAGTGTTAAGTTGCAAGATATAACTTTGGAAACAAGTACTTAAATTTAGGTTCTGACAGTTAGTTGTGAAAGCAGCAAGGCATCAAAAAGCTTAAAATTTAGTGCAAGGAGAGATATTGAAATAAAGGAACCAAAACTGTTAGTGATTTTCAAACCAGTTTTTTCATCAGTCAGAATTTGTTCTTTTTGGAGCTGAGAATTATGCCTCCCCATGAGAACTTCAGAAACCATGGTGAGGTAATGTCCTACCTGCTGCATTCCCCAGGGCTGGCTCTGGCTGCATCCCAACGTGCTGGGCAGGCAAAACCCCTGCAGTAAGCAGGAAAGGGAGAGCATGAAAAGGCTAAAAGGCCCTAATTAAAAACCACTCAAAAGAAGTAACAGTAGTGATATGGGTGTGCGGTGATATTGGCCTTTGCCAGGTCTCACTTGAAGCGTGCACATAGAGAATTAAATGCTAGCAGGCAGCCCAGAATCGCTTGTCTTCCATTGAGGAAAAAACCTTCCATGTGGTAGTAAATGGACAAGTTATGTGTCAGTTAAACTGTTTCATGAAATACAGTGTTGGATTATCTAGCAGTGAAATCTGAAGCTCAGTACTCAAGTTTGGATAGAGCTAGAGAAGTGTTAAGGAAGAAATCAAACTATGTAATTGTAACTTGACCCAGGGGATCTCTTTAAGTTCTATTTCCAGTGTTTCTAATTCAGAATGATCAAAATGTGACCTTGTCTCACACCTACCTAATTCCCAGGCTCCTTAGATTTTGTTTACTGTAATTATGCTCCATCCAGGTTAATACAAGCAATTGCAAAGCAAACTCCATGGCCTAGGAAAGAATACAGACATATTTATAGAATGTGAAAAACTAGAATTTCACATAGAATGTGAAAAATTAGTGATCCTGGAAAGGATTTGTGTGTCATAGAGAAAAGACACTGTGTGTGAACTCACAGACTAATGCTGTGGAGAGAAAAAAAAGGCTGATTTGATTTTTAGACCTATATGCAAGTGAGTACAAGTCATAAAGGGAGCATATTTTTGTGTACTGATTTGATGAGATGAGTGTAAGAAAAAGTCTGTGTCTTTATATTTTTACAGAAAAATGATCATGGATAAGGAGAGAGTGCATCAAAAATGGTGTGAAATCTTAGGAAGAAATGCACTCACTCACTGGGTACTTTATCTTGTCCTGAGAAACTTTAGTTTGAGGAAGTCCTTCAGGAGAAGGAAACAAAGTAGAACCTAAATTTGAGAACGCATTTTTTAATAGTGATTAATGGTTTTTTATTTTTAGATTTTTTTCTCCCATCTTGTTTTAGAAAGAGAGTTTAGTCAAAATTTATGTTAATGATTTGAATATTGAGCAGCTAATTGAGGCTGCCTGGCATGGTTTAGTGCTTGTTCTAAGTCGTCAAATGAAATTCATCATACCCAGCATCTCTGCATAGATTGAGAAACCCAGTGGCCTGGCCAAGAACACAGCCATTGACAGACTTTTGATTCTGCTGGCTCTGAGTTCATGCTAATGACAGGAATTCTTAGTTCTGTGTTGAGTTTGCTGTTGAAGCATATGAGGGTTATCAGAGGAATTACTGCTCTTCTCTCCTATCCCCCAGCTAACAAACAGACAATGTAGACCTTAATTGTTGTTCACATATTGCTACAGTGGACTGAGGAAGAAGGCTTTTGTGCATATGCCAACACTACCCAACCTTGACTTTCATAAAACTGGAGATGGGGTATGCTATATATTTGCTTTTATATATGTGTATATATATATATATTTCTTCAAGTTAACATTTATTATGCTGTTTTTCCTGTCAGAATTTTCAGAATTTTTCAAAATGAATTGAAGGTCTGTGAAGCTTTTAAGATTTTTATTTGATTATTTTATTCTGAATCATTGTTTAATTTTTTTTTTCTGTAAAGTTCACGATGAATTGCAATACTCTTAAACTAATTTAGGAGGTGAAGTAGACTTCTACAGTATTCCTATCCACCGTATGCATGTTTTTAACTCTGATTCTGTTTTGCTTTTACTGTATTTTTTAAAGTCAGTGCTAGGGAAGTGATACCCCAGTGAAAGAAGCAGTTCTTGGGTAATAGTGACTGCTGAGTTGACCAGACTCTGGGTACAGGGGAAACCAATTGTTGGTGCTCCAAATATTAGGATTCTGCTTGTGGTTTTCTTCCAGAAATGTCAATTCTATATAATGCCTTTGGAAACCACCCACTGATTATCGTCAAGACATTCAATTTTGAAAGATACTGATGTTGTGATCTCATTCTCATAACCTCATGTAAAACTGTGAACATACTACTCCAACTTTCAGTGTGATTCTGATAATAATTTGCTTTCTATTTTTGCTTTCATGCCTTAATGACCCGTATTAATTAAAGTAACCTTTCCTCCTTTGTTTGTTTGGTTTAGTTGGATGGAGCAGAGCCATCAGGGCAGCTGCAAAGTGCTGATGAGGAAGTCGTCTCTGCAGCCTGCCGGCTTGTTTGTGAATGGGCCCAGAAAGTGCTGAGCCAGCCTTTTGATACAGTCTTGGAATTGGCTCGTTTCCTTGTCAAAAGTCACTATATTGGTACCAAGTCAATGGCAGCTTTAACAGTAATGGCAGGGGCACCAGCAGGTAATGAGATAATGCTGAATGTTGAAATGGGGGATCTTCCTGTTGCGAGTAGTAACAGCTTGGTTTGAGGAAGCACTTCTCTCCAGGGCAGACTTGAACACTGACTCTGAGCATTGAGCATCCGTTTCTGTGATTTGAGTCACTTTGCTGCAAATTACTGCTCTTGATGGTAGTCTGGATAAAGACCTGAAAATCAGCACCGGTCTCAGGTTTAGATGGTGATCCTCTCATTGCTCTGGTGAGGACTCTGGTCTTCTAAAGCACTTTAGGGCATGTGAGCTTCAGGATGTGTGAGTACTTGTGCTGAACTTAGATACTTGGCTAGAACAGGAATTTGGTGCTGCTACAATGCTGGTTTGTAGATAGACTGCTGGTGTAGCTGTGTTTCTATCTGCTAACTTGCCCTAATTTGGAAACAATTTGCTGTCAAGAGCAGATTTTTTGTGTGGTTTTTTTCTTTCTGCATACTCAAAATCAGTCACTTAAGCATTTAAAGTGTGTTTTGATGACCATGGGTAAAGTAAATTACAAAAATGAAGGATGAGAAGGGAAATGCAGGTGCACAGCATGCCCCCAGACTTGGCTCTGAGAAGTTCTGACTGGACCTGTCAAGCAAAATGTCTTCAGATTAAGGCCAACCTCTTGAGACAGTTTTAAATAGAAAGTGGTGTTCAGGTGATCCCCTTCTGGATCATGTTCTTTCTCCTTTCAGCACTCTTTCCTTTACTCCAACTTGGATCTGACAGGTGTCAGCGGTGGGTTTTGCATCTTGTATGCTCCATTGTGACCTAATGCTTGGCTACACTGGTTCTGCTTGCCGTGCTGCTAGAAGGGACATTGAGTGTATGGACATCTACTTCCAGTCATGCCTCTATGGCTTGGATAGTCATTGTAGAAGTTCTTCCTAGCATGACAAACAAAAATATTTCTATGCCTCTTGCAGGGAAGTACTGTGTCTCTGTGCATTAACTGAAAAAAACATCTTTTACCCTCAAAGAAAAGTCTGAGGGGTTTTTTCTTATCAGTATTACTTGCCCATACAGAAGAATTGTGTGCCAGTAGTTGCAATAGATTTGGGCATTTCACTGCTCTGTGACAAAGAAATGGTGAAAGTGGAGACATGAGATATTCAGCCTCTCATGGTACATGCAGACTGCTGCTCAGAGTGGGCTCACAGTTCCTAACCATGTGCTGTGCATCTAAACCAAATACTTGGGGTTTAGTATTGTGAAATTACTATCAGTAAAACTAGTAAAGTAGTAAAATGATGTTGATTCATTTATAATTAGCAGTTATTTTAAAATTCTGTAACCTCAAAGTGTAAATGGAACAATGTTAAAGCATTTCTAAAGGGGTAGTTCAGCAAGGTTATTTGGTCTCTAAAGAGCATGCTAATCCTCTTGACTGTTAATAAACAAAAGTTCATAAATGTGATGTGATTTTTACAAGGGAAATTAGTACTAGCTGCACAGAGGATGCTAAGTCTGTTTTCTCCCTGAAAACAGCACTTGCTTGCTTTGTGATCAGCAAAGTAATTTCTCCAGAAAAAAAAGTTCTACCATTCTAATTTCCATTGTTTTATCAACTTTTTCTTCTTTTTTTCTTTGTTTTCCTGAACGCTTTGCTTTTTGCCATTTTCCCCCTATTATCCCTGATCACACAGAGGTTTTGATCCATTCTGATATTAGATGCACTATATTTAATGCCGTGGCCATTAGATAATGTCACCTGCTCAGAGCTGCTCCTCTGTGACACAGACTCACAGCTTTCTGGAAACACTTTAGATTGAAAGCTCCCTGGAACAGGTAACAAAACAAAACCACGGCAGGTGCTGGATTTTAAAGGCTCCTCTGGAACGTGCCCGCCGCCCTCTGCTGCCGGTTCAGTGAAGTGCGCCGGGCTGAGATTGTGCTGACAGGCAAGTTGCCATTTGGCGTCACTGGAAACAAGAGGCTCTTACAGAGCATTTTAGCAGCTAATGTCCAGCATGTCTAAGACCGAGATTTGCCACAAATGTGGAAACAAACTGAAGCTGAGTAGATTTAAGTATGAAGTGGATGGGAGCACCTCATGGAGGAGGTGTTCCCAGAATGGTTTTGGAGATGCCTGCCACGTATTCTCTGTTAGATACAGAAGTAGCACCACACTAGACAGGGTATGTTTGTAATTTGTTCTCCTTCTTTTGTTTTCAGGAATAAAAGGGATCCCCCAGCCCTCAGCTTTTATACCTACTGCTGAAAGTAATTCTTTTCAACCGCAAGTGAAAACTCTGCCATCTCCTGTTGATGCTAAGCAGCAGCTGCAGCGTAAGATCCAGAAGAAGCAGCAAGAACAGAAGCTGCAATCTCCTCTGCCAGGAGAGTCTCCAGTAAAGAAAACAGAAGGCGCTGCAACCAACGGTGTGACCAGTATATCTAATGGAAGTCCTGCAATTCTGTCCCCTCCACCTATTGGCATTGTTGTGGCTGCTGTCCCCAGCCCCATACCGGTAATGCTCTCCAGCAATTCTCTAGAAAATCCACCCTATGGAAAGGTTGTACATGGCCAGTAACTAAGCAGTGGTGTCAGTGGATTAGAACAGTTTCCATTCAAAGGCTTGGGTACCTTGATGCCTTCTGTCTGGGCTGTTTTACATCACATTAGTTACAGGGTTGGTACAGAGGCAGCAGAATTCTGATCATGTAATGTAGGCCAAGTTCATCTGTGAAGTCATTAAAGTGAGCCAGACATAAAGCTGAACCAGATGAGAGTGCTGACACCAGTTGTGTGGGTCACTGAGGCCCTAGTATGGAATCTAAATTGCCTGTCATTGGCCTAGTGCATTTAGTGAAAGGTACAATTTTATTTTGAATGAATGTCTGTAGTACAGAACATTTTTGTCTTTCAACCATATAAAATTGGGCTAAGAAGTACAGGAAGGTTATTTGGTTTTAAGATGTTCACTGTGCTGTTCATTTTGATAGGTAAGCCAGTTTTTCTGCCTTATAGTAAGTTTGTATTTAACTCACTTTGAAACCCTAACAATGAGCAGTATTTTGGAGACATCCTCACCTCTTTAGCCTTTGTACATCTGTCTTTTTGTCCCAGGTGGTGAAGGATTGTATGACAATGACCATTTCATTAGCAGCAGAGCAGACTAGTATGTACACCAGTGCCTCATGCCTTAAAAACAGAAGACATATATCTGCCTACCAATCCTTAGGCAGAGAAATAGAAATTGTCTTGGACAAGTAGAAGAGTTTATTTTGTTTCAAACTGACATTCACTAGCCTTGGTGTATTGAGCTGTGTTGTCTTTCACCTTTGAAATGCTTGGGCCTGATGTCACGTGTGGGCTTTGGAGACTTCTTGCTTCGTTGCCACACCTTTCCTTTTTCTCTCTTCACAGGTGCCAAGAACCAGGCAGTTGGTGACATCTCCAAGTCCCATGGGATCGTCTGATAGCAAGGTCCTGCCGCTCAATGTTCAGGTGGTCACTCAGCACATGCAATCAGTCAAGCAGCCACCAAAGACTCCCCAGAATGTTCCCGCTAGCCCCGTTGGTGACCGCTCTGCCCGGCATCGCTACCCACAGATCTTACCCAAGCCAGCAAACACCAGTGCTCTCACCATCCGCTCTCCCACCACGGTGCTATTCACCAGTAGCCCAATCAAGACTGTTGTGCCAGCTCCACACGTGAATTCCTTAAATGTGGTAAAAATGACAGCAATATCTCTTGCCCCGAGCAGCAGTAATGTGCCCGTCAAACAGACGCCTTCAGTGAGCACTACTGCAGGAGCAGCGGAAGAAGGGAGGACTGGTCCACAGATCAAAAATGGATCTGTTGTTTCACTTCAGTCTCCAGGATCCAAGCCTAGCACTGTTGCAGCTACGCCTGCAGTGAAGATCAAAACGGAACCAGAAGCATTGCTGGATGAGAACTCTGCACAGGGCCAAGAGAGCTCTGATGTGTCTAAATCCATAAAGGCAACCCCTGACCTGCCTTCTGCACAGCTACTTAATTTTGAGGTTGCAGCCTTGAAGGCTTCAACAGATGATGTCATGGAGCTAAAACCGGGTAAGGGTTGTGATCAGGAAGCTGAAGAAGCAGGGACCAAATATAAGTCACAGTCTGATGAAATCACACCAGTTTCTTCAGCAGGCAATAATCAAAGCACTCTTAAGCTTGCAGTTGCCAGTCAAAACTTGTCCAGCACCAGCATCAATTCACCTCCTACTGGTGAGTCTATGATTAAAGACAAAACATGCACTAAAAGTCCAAGAAAGCGACAGCCTTCCACACTTCAGGATTCCCAGTTACCACCTGTAAAGAAACCACTAGTGGAGCAGTTTGCAGCTGGTAATGCTGTGGAGGGTCAAAAAGCTAACAATGTTAAGAAGGCTCTGAAGGTTGGATCATTAGCTAACAGTGACAGTACAGCAACGCTTGCTCAACTTCCCAGCAAGGTACCCGTGACGGTACCTGTACCTTCTACAGCTGCTGCAAACTTAGCAACAGACCTTTCTTTGAGCACCAATTTAAACACCTGTGATCCTGCTTTAGAACAGCAGCTTGCATCAGCATCATCTCCAGATATAAAAGTAAAATTGGAAGGCAACTTGTTTATCATAGAAAATGATTCAAAATCTGATGGCAGCTTTAACCCAAATACATGGCACCATATCACCAAAACCTCTGACTTTGCATCTGTGAATTGTGATCAGCAGCAAGATATCAGTGTTATGACTATTGCTGGGCACTCAGGCTCTGGTGACTTACAGGAATCTGTGTGGGAGCCGGTGCACTGCGAAGGTATACAGCAGGATGTGTACAGCCAGCAATTACAGAGCCAGATCCAGGACTCCTTGGATCAAATACAAGCACAGTCTTCAAATCAGTTACCTCTGCAGTCTGAGCTGAAAGAGTTTGAGCATACAGTCCCTCAGTCAAATGAAAACTTCTTTTCATTTGATGACGACCTTACCCAGGACAGCATTGTGGAGGAGCTGGTGCTCATGGAGGAGCAAATGTCCATGAATAATTCCCATCCTTATGGCGGTTGTCTAGGAATGGCACTGCAGAGTCAGGCTGCAGCTCAAGGAGCTCCCGTGTCATCTCATCCAAGCAGCACACACTTTTACCATTCGATCCATAACAACAGCACTCCNTCCAACTGCAGCAGCAGTGTCCCTCCAAGTCCTGTGGAATGCAGAAACCCCTTTGCATTTACTCCCATCAGCTCCAGTATGGCTTACCACGATGCCAGCATCATATCGAGTAGCCCGGTAAAGCCAATGCAGCGGCCTATGGCTACCCATCCTGACAAAACCAAGCTCGAGTGGATGAATAACGGCTACAGTGGGGTTAGTAATTCTTCAGTTGCAAACCATGGCATCCTTACAAGCTACCAGGAGCTGGTGGAAGACCGCTTCAGGAAACCTCACGCTTTTGCAGTTCCCGGCCAGTCATACCAGTCTCAGCCGCGCCACCACGACACGCACTTCGGTCGCGTGACTCCTGTGTCACCTGTGCAGCACCAGGCAGCCCCTGCCAGTAGCACTACCAAGCAGGAGGGCTTTGCTGTTCCTGCTCCCTTGGACAACAAAGGAACTGGTTCATCTCTCAACAACAGTCTGAGGTGCCGGAGTGTGAGCCCTGCTGTCCATCGCCAGCGTAATCTCAGTGGAAGCACTGTTTACCCCGTGTCAAATATACCGCGCTCTAATCCGACACCTTTTGGAAGTCCAGTGACCCCCGAAGTTCACAATGTATTTGCTAATATCCATGCAGACACCAGTGCCAATAACATAGCACAGAGAAGCCAGTCGGTCCCATTGACTGTGATGATGCAGACGGCTTTCCCGTCTCTTCAGAAACAAACAAACACTAAAAAAATAACCAATGTGTTGTTAAACAAACTTGATTCTGATAGTGATGATGCAGTGAGAGGTTTGGGAATGAACAACATGCCCTCAAATTACACAGCCAGGATGAATCTCACTCAGATTTTGGAGACATCCACCGCTTTTCCTAGTGCCAACCCACAAAGTATGATCAATTCCAGCACTTCAGTTTATGAATTCCAAACACCAAATTACCTCACAAAAAATAGCAGCACCGATCAGATCAGTTTTTCTTCTGGAGATAACCAAGCACAATCAGACATCGGAGAGCAGCAATTAGATTTTAGCAGCACTGTAAAAGACCTTTTAGGGGAGGACAGTCTGCCAACAAACCAGCAGCTGGTGAATCAGGTGGCATCAGATCTCAATAACGTTGCATCTGTCTTTCCCAGCGACATCAGGTTGTCTTCCGAGCTCTCAGGCAGCATTAACGATCTGAACACTTTAGACACAAATCTACTGTTTGATCCAGGTCGTCAGCAGGGACAAGACGATGATGCTACACTGGAGGAATTAAAAAATGACCCCTTGTTTCAACAAATCTGCAATGAATCCATTAACTCAATGACTGCATCAGGTTTTGAGTGGATGGAGAGTAAGGATCATCCTGCTGTTGAAATGTTGGGTTAATCTTGTTTTATAGTATGTATGTAGCACACTGTATCTAAAAGACAGACGTATTGTATTTGTCTTAATGGAAGTGCCTCCCGCAGCAGAAACACTTGCTATGTATTGTGGCATTTTTAAAAAAAAGTTTGCTGTACCTGTTGCTCATTCTTCAGTAAGGAAAAGGCAGTCTTACCAATTTCAAGCAAATCTCTGAAGGTGATGGGCTATCAAAGAGCCAGTATTAAAATTTGAATTTTGGAGTGTTTCCCATTTGACATTTCTTGTTTTAGCAAATAAAGAAGTGGTTAATGGCAGCCAGTGATGACATCTATGGTTGATGCTTTGGAAGGGTTCTAACTCAAGCTTATTAGTAGGCTTTCCGTACTTTGTATTGGTTGTTACTTCTTAGTAGGTGATCTTTACTGACCTTTGTCATCCAGGTTTGAAATGCAGGGTGCCTGCAGGTAGGTAAGGTGGTGGGGAGTGGGTACAGGTGGACCAGGTGACATGCAGATGCCTGATCATTGTGTAGCTGTCTGGAGCACTGCTCGATGGTGAACTTCAGGAAATCTCTGTAGCACTGGTGCCATTGGCATCTCCAGTAAAACACAGGGATGGGAAAAGCTAACAGGAATGATCAAGGAAAAAGATGCACTAATTTTTTTATTTAAGAGAAATAAATCTATGTAGTTATTTTGCCATTAATATTCATGACATACTTGATATTTTAGTTCTCATGTCAATGTTTTTATATTAGGTAAAATTAATGCAAAAAGATTTTGAGCACTGAGATTTAATCTAGGCATAACCCCCTATTTTAAAGTGATAGGTACTGTTTATCAATGCTAGAGAAGGAACATGATATTTTCCCTCTTTTTTCCTTTTTTTTAATAGAGAGCTTGCTGGAGCTCATTAAAATACTGTTTCTAAAGGTTTCTTTTTTAAAAGTTTGCTCTTTCCTAACCTAGTTGAGGGTGTAGGAAGATGTTAGCTCTATTTCAATAGGTTGAGCCTTTCTGTCTTTCTTGCTCGGTCTCTTTCTCTCAAACAAAAGATTATTAAAATATTAGAAAATGTGGTTAATCTAAAAGTATTTCATATAGAGCCATAATACTGCCAGGCACTTTACAGATACACAGTAAGACACGTGATCATTCTTTTGCTAAAATTCCTTTTTTAAAAGTACTTACAGCTTTAGAAGCCTGAATTCTGTTTTCAAAAGTGATTTGACAGGGTTGATGAATCTAATTTTTTTTTTAAAGGAAAAAAATGCTGCTTCTCTGGAAAATGAGAATTAGACTTCTGTCTCACTGGTTCACTCCAACCAAAAAGACCTTTTATTTTATCAGCATAGCATACATGAATCTCTAATGGTCAAAAGAGAGAGGTATTTATCCAGCAATGGCCTTGATGCTAGAAAGAGGACTTGCAGAAGCAGTTTTTTACAAAAGAAGTGGTACACTGAGTATCCTACAGTACCATCCCTTAAGCCTAGTATAAAATGGATTACTTTTCCTGTGACCTGACACAAAGCAGAAAATAGAGCAGGAAAATTTTTTTTTATTTGCTTTTTTTTTTTTTTTTTTGATGAATGGCATGAATTTATGAAGGGGAAGGTTCAGTAACCCCATCCTAGATTTCTCTAAGGGGAAGATGCTCAGATTTTTCATGTGATTAGTGTTTTTCTTTAAGTGTCTTGGTGATCTTCTATTTCTTCAGTTTTTGAAAATGACTCGAGATCCCAGTACTGGTCATTTTTTGGCAGTGCTGATTCAACTTGTGCTGCTGCATTGGCAGTGGAGGTGCTGGTATATCATGGCTTCTCTTGCCCTTGCCCCAATTCATCACCAGTTCATGGCCTCTTCTGCAGGGACAAACAGTTGTGCCAAGCTATAGCACCTTATGGGGGCCTGATTTCACTGTGCTTGCATCAGAAGTTTTGCCACTTCATCAGGAACAAACCTGGAGAGTTCTGATCCCTCCTTGAAGCACAAGGATGTTGGGATAATGTGGTTTCCTTTAAGACCAAGTGACTCTTCCGAGGCAGTGGGGAGGAGACTAAAAGCTGCATAGTAACCTTCTGCTTGTTGTCCTGCCAGGTGTCTGTCAGTAAGACTTGAAGCGTTTTTCTTGTAGACTAAAGTTGCTGAAGGCAGGGCTTGAATCCTGTACTTGCCCATGGCCTTTTGACAGAGATGTGCTGAGCATCCTCTCACCCTGTTGGGAGGATGGGTGTGAGAGACACTCAGCACCTTTTTGTTTCTGTTTCCTGACCTGTGTGAAGTGCCAGCACTACTGTGAATAGGTGAAACCTGCTTGGACGGAGGGGAGGGTCCCTTCCAGCTCAGCCATTGTGTGCCGGTGGCTCGGTGCCAGCTGCGGGAGGAGCTGCCCGGTGCTGCAGCGTGTTCCAGGGCAGGCCGGCCTCACCTCGGGACACCCACACTGAGGGGGCGTGGGGAAAGAAGGTTTAGCCTAACTGCTAGTTTATTAAAGAACATTTCTCACAAAAGCAAGAGTAGGTTTAAAGTTGGTGCATTCTAAATCATGCAGCCATCACCAAAGGTTTTTAAAAGTGCATTTAAAATTATTTTTAAATGCAAGCATTACAATGGGCCTAATATGTGACTTAATTAGCAGAAATATTCTATAATCAGTGGGTTTAAAGGAAAAATATATTTAATTTTAAAAGTATTAAATTCAATAAGAATTGTTAAAAGTAAAATCCAAGGCACAGGCACAGCTTTGTACATTGGTATGTATCATTTTAGAGATGTTTGTGTGTTGGTGTTTTAATTAATGTTAGGTCCCTGTACTTAGTGCTAGTTAGTTCTTTATGATACATTGAGACAGAGCACTACTGCACACCAAAGTATGCAATACCCAAAGGAAAATTCTGTGATCCTAACAAATGGAAGCCTGTCTTTGTCAGATACTCCAAAACTATGAATCTGAGACAGTTCTGACCCCTTGTTTACATTATTGGCTTCCTACTAACATAAGAAATAAATTATTTTGATAGCAGTTTTTGCTAAAGTATACAAACTAGTGAATTTGTACCCTGTGTACAGTATTGCAGCAAACACTTTAAATTTGATTGCTTGGTTAGTCCAGCAAACTTTCTGGGTTCATATATTGCACTAAAATTCTGTTGAACCTGTGGCAGGCACATTCCTTAGGATAAATGCAACAAATACGGCCCACAGATTTAAAGAAAAGGCAAAATGGAAAAAAAAAACCTTTTTAATGTGTTTCATTATTAAAAGGCAAAATGTCATTAAAAGTGACAGGTGAAATTGTCTTATGTAGCAATGTGCATTGATCTCAATGAGATATTTCTATTTTTGATTCTCTTACATGAGAATATTGCAGCAGGAAAAATTAAGTTTAGTTGGCTTCACCATGTTAATACATGATCACAAAATGTGCATGAGTGTTAATGACTTAATCTTGTACAGTACTAGATATATTCCTGTAACCACTTTTATTTTTTTTATTCTTTTGCTGTATTGAAGCTGGTTCAGTGTTAACCAGGTGAGCATAGTTATTCACAAGTTATTTACTTTTTTATGTTAACTAATTCAGCTTAGTTATTGTTGAATATGTTCCTTTCTTGGATTATTTTTTATTGTTCTGGTGTTGAAAAACATTTTTGCATCATTTTATCATGATAAGAATTCATGAAGTAAATAATTTGCAAATAATTGCAATAAGCACTGACTTCTGAACTGAAAAGAAGGAAAGCGTTTCTTGTGCAGTGCATCTGAGGATCATATAATAGTCTTGTACTATACTGTGCTTTATTTACTGCACCGTAAGGAAAGAAAAATCCCTGTTCCACATTTTCATTTAGTGCAGGAAATCCAGTTTCTCCCCTCCTCCCCAGTGTTTTGTTGTCTGTTGTACTGCTGAAACTACAGTAGTTGAATATTGCAGTAGCATTTCAGTTATTTTTTTTATTGAAAGTGCTCAAAAATTGTTTTTTAAATGTTTTCAAAAACAATAAAACCATTTTATATTAAAATTATTTCTGGAGGTTTTTTTTTCTTTATGTGGAAAATGTGCTTTAGGGCTGGCCTAAATACAGAACTTTGTGTGGTGACAGATGACAGCTGCCCAGCTGAACCTTGCTGCCATTGCTGAGCCCAGTAAAGCTGAATGCGAAGGTGATTCTTCCTCACTGGGGTGCCTTGGTCAGTCTTAGTCCAAGCATTGGTTTCATGCCTGGGTGGTAGCTCTTGCTGTTGGGATATATGACATCCCATTGCTTGTGTTGCCATCCACTGTGTTGGTGCTTGCCTGGTTTTGCTTTCCCATATTTTTAAGGCACTCTTGCAAGATGGTGTTAGTGTGGCTTGACTTGCTGATGTAAAGGGGAAAGTGTGTGCTTTGGTCTATGGAGTCCTGTGTTTGGATTGTAAAATTCCATGTCAACCCATCAGTGTACCCAGCAAAGTCTGTGTGAACTGGATGGAAAGGCATTGCCATAGAGCAAGAACTGGCTACAAAAATGAGAGAGGATAAATATTCAGTTTTTCATGCCAAAGAGATAGCCCTGGTTGACACACTACATGCCAGACTATAGAGGTGCTGAGATGAGCTGGCAGGTGATAAGATTTGATGGTTGCACAAAATCACTTAGCCTCATCAACAAAGAAAAAGAATTATCAGGGAAACATATGACAACAAAAATGAAAGAGAATCAGAAAGAAATTAATTTTAACATGTCATGAGCGGAAATAATATATCTCACTGCATTCTAAACATGCATTTCAAAGAGTTCTCAATGAACAATTGACAGACACACTTTATGTCCCACAGTCACAAAAAATGTAAATTAAAAACTCCCAAGGTATGAGATGGAATATAATATAGGAGATAATAGAAGAATACTTTAGAAATCGATATTTCATCTGAAGTAATAACAGGTTTTAACTGGAACTTCTCAGCTGTAAATCTGAAAGAATTTGTCTTAATGGTTAATAAAAAGGATCAAAAGAACAAACAAATCTTTGGATGGAAATGTCCTAACAGGGAAGATTTAAGAAGGTAGAAATCTTGGAACTGAAGTCATGAGGTTTGTAGGTTTCAAATTATTAGATGCTTATGTGCTTATTAAGGACATCTGGAGTTAAGTCCTAAGCAATTGCTTTGGAATATTTTTACATTTACATCTCCAGAAATATAAATGGTATGTGTGAATGTAGCTGGTATTCCAGTAAACAGAATTCCACCTCTGGGGTTAAGAATTGCTGTGTCAAATGAGGTGGTGGTTCATGTGGTCCATACAGTGTCTCTGGCAACCGATACCTCTTCTCTAGAGCAGACCTCTATTATTACGTGGTCACAGAATAAACGGCCTCTTTAGAAAGTGTTCTAGGCTCAAGAGACAGAAGCTCCATCTGAAGCCAGTCAGAAGTAACCAGTGCTTAGATCTTGCTGCTCTCCTCCCTCTCTTAAAAATGGTAGAAGTTAAGCTTGGATGAGGAGACAGAATTGAAGAAAAATACATAGTGGGGCTTACAAATTGGAGCAACACCAGGAAGTTATTCCAGACTCAAGGGAGGACCAGACACCTGACTGTATCCTTAAGAATTTTCTAAGCTGGGAATCCACAAAGTAGTTAACAATTAACCTGAATGTGCCCAGGCCTGGGCTATGGTGTCTCTGTGCTGTGTTTGTCCTCTTGCTGCAGGGAAACCTTGGCCAGGCAGCCATAACAGAGGAGCCTGCAGGCAGCTCCCACTCAGTGCTGGCAATGATGCCACTTGTGTGTCCTTGCCTTTTATCTGAGAGTGCAGCTAGAAGTTCTCATGTGAACATCCTTTCTGCTTGACCTTTGAAGCAGTGAGCAGAGTTGTTTTCTGGTAGGAAAATCCTACAATAGCTCAAATAAGGCTGTTTCCCATGGGCAAGGTGTGTGTGTGGATTGGAGGCCCATTCTGTGCTGCACAGCTGGGGGATCTGAAGGGATGTAAGACTGTCTCTACTGTCCTCTCTTTGTAGTGCTCACTCCAGCAAATGGCATTTTAAGTATTACTTCACAGGATCTGAATGCCTTTGTTACTGCTATTGTAACAAACCAACACCTTCTAGTGCATAGTTAATATTACCTGATTAAATTGCAAATTTTTCAGTCTCTTTTGCTTTTCCTACCCAACTTGTTAAAAAACAAGAAAGAGGTGGAATACAAACTTAGGAAAGCCAGATTAATTATGTCAGAAGTGAACTGAGGACATTGAAAAAATGGTTTAGAAAGCACTCAGTGCTAAAAAGACAGCCATTTCTTGAAGATTAGTGTTTAAATACCCTAAATAAAAGACTACCTTGATATAATGTGGAATACATAATTGAATGATTATAGTTCGTGATAGGTCATAACATTTCTGCCATGTGCTTTGGATACATAGGAAATATCCTACTAGTGATGTAAATACTTGAAATGTGTTGGAACATTTGCATATCTATTCTCCAATGGCTTTGTCGTGCCTCCTCCTGAGTCTGTTCTTCCTGGGCCTGCCTACCCATTTTCTATATCTGGTAATACCTCACTTCTGAAATCATTAAAAGGGTCCATTTTTGTCCCTGTGCCTCATCTTTTCTCTGCTGTCAGCCTCCTTTTAAATAAACTGCTTTTATGTGGATTATGATAAGTTATGTATCATTGGAGCTTTGCCTATCCACACTACCTAATTAGAGGATACCTATTAGAATAAAATTTTCAGTGAATCTCAAGCTGCTGGTTCAAGTAATGTTAGCAGTATGGTACTGATCCAAAGCATACGCTGCTGTTTGTGTAGGGGGGTTTTGAGTCAAATGTTAAAATTGTACTTGAAAAATTGGCCCAATTACTGAAATGAGCCTCAGCAGCTTGTGAGCTTTATTTTAGCCTGCCTGTGCATACAAGAGGCCACTTTTTAATGGAACTGTTTCTAAAGGTGTGTATATATTATACCAAATAAGCTAAATGTGCTTTTAAAGCCTTCATACATGGTAAAGGTAGGAAGAAGAAGATGCATAGGAAGCTGAAAATACATTTTTACTTCTTTGGGGGTTGATATCCTTATGTTCACTTATTAAACTGTTGGTAGTGGATTTTTGTGATGACTAAACAGAACAGGGCATTACCTGACTGCTGCTGGGGCTGAGTCGATCTGTAGCCTCAGGTTTTTGAAGCACTGTGTGGAGGAGGGAGCTCGTGGGAATCCAGAGAAGCTGTCCCTGCAGCCTTCCTCAGGTAGCCAACCTACCTATTGCTTCAAATCAGTACTTCTCAACATACTTACCTTAGAGAGCTATTGGCCTCTCTTTTCGCAAATATTCTCCTTTTGTTTCTAGTATGGATGGGAAAACACAGCACTGTAACTTATCCTACATTATAAATTAACTGATAAAGACTTGGTCCTTTCTCTATCAAGAATACCCTTGAGTGTTCTGTTTGCCTGCTCTGTATCAGTACTTCAAAAGGACACTTGTTCCAAGGGCTATGGTAATCATTTCCCAGAGAGATCATGCCCAAATCCTCCTTGCTCTGAGACAAGAAGAGGCATTTTGAAACGCGTTGTTTAAAAAGCTGCGTATAAGCAATGATTAATTCTGACTGGAAAAAAATTCTCCTTGATTCTATTTCGAATTGCTTTGAAAAATTAAAACCATCTCTCCTGCTACATATGTAGAGATGAGAAGGACGATGAAGTGCCTGTGTCCAAGAGGCCCTGCTCTTGCACCAGTGGTATAACTAAAATCTGCTCTGACAAGGATTAGTTGTGGACAGCAAAACTAACACAGGGGCCTAAAATGGCTGTCTCTGAAAAAGCAAAATAGGAGATCTCAGTGCTTACTAATGAGGAATTGCTGGAGACCTGTTATGCTGCACATGACTTTAAATTACTTCAGTGCTTTAGGAATTATCTAAGGTTAGCTTTTTATCGAAAACAGTAGCTGTATAATAGGAGGATATTTGCATCTCCCTTTGCTTTTGGCAGAGGTAATACTCTAATGAGTAATAAATATCATTTTGCAGCATGCACAAAGCCCTACGTTCTTGTCAGTCAGCCTGGTTTTTAGGAGTACCTTCTTGTGGGATTACTTTCTGTGCCAGTCAGACGTGAAGATATGTGGACATTTCTTGGATGGTGTGCTATTAAGTGTACTTTGGCATTATTGGTAATTAATTCCCAGTGACAAAACCTTATAGGAAGCCAATCAGGGAACCAAGGATAACACATTGAAAATCTGTGTACTCAAAAGTATTTGAACATTAAAAACACCTCAGAAGTAATTCAAACCAACTAATAGCAGCAATTATTTACTATTCCAATTTTCCTAATGAGAGAGGAGCAGTATAAGAAGGAGCATCTTGTGTGAAATTGAGATGTGGGAAGGTGGGAGTGCATTAGTGATGCTCAGTCACACATCACATCAGAACAGAGCTTCTCCTGGTCTTAGCAATGTTTTAGGCACTGGCAAAGATCATATAGCACATACTACTTCATACACATATGGAGAAGGATAATCTCAAGGTATTTAAAGAAGAAAAGCCCAAATATGTAATTCCCTGGAAAGTTCTTACTTCTCTAATTCTGCGATGAGTTGAGCTGTTAGCAAAAATATCCACAATTAGTGTGTTAAACATGGGATCACTGGTGGATAATTAATCTGGGAACAGTGTGACAGCAGTTGACTGGAACTCATCACCTCTGGGTTTCTGTTCTGGCAGCTCTCCTCCCCCTCAAGCTGAAAATAGAGAGAAAAAGATGACATCTGAGTGGTGGTGATTCAGACAAGTGTTTACCATTTCATTCAAATGCATATGCACAAAATGAGTGTGACTTTCCACCTCCGCTTCAGTTGCTCTTCTTACTATGCAGGTTTGCTCATCAAGACAGATATTTCAAAAAGAAATTGCTTGTAAACTGTTACACAAGTCACAAAAATGAGGAAAAACATTTTTTATATCTTTCTCTTCTACCCTGTGAGAGCTGGAGAGCTTAGCATCTTTCCTGGGAGACAGGGAAGAAGGGAGCTGGCTCAGGGCGGGTGTTGGTGCCTGGGGAACACAGGCCCACGCTTGAAGAGCAGTGTTAAATTTGTCTGCAGGTTGCCCTGTAAAGGAGCTGCTTGAGCAGAGAATTTCTGGTTCGCATCTGCTCTGTTCCTGGGTGATGGTCACACCTCACTGTCATCCTGCAGGAGCATCTTTGGCTGCAGGGTTTGAGACAGGGTTTTGCTGGGGGCGGTGCCTTGGCTTCAGGCAACACAGAAAGCACACGTATCCAAACAAGGATATGCGGCTTTCAGGGAAAGCAGAAAAGCTACGGAAAACAGAACCTGTGGCTGGAGAACTGAGAGTGAAAATGAGCAGGAAGGGGCTGCTGAAAACCTGTGAGTGAGCTAACAGCAGCCCAGTTGCAATGCAGAGACAGCTGCCAGCCTGGAGTTACTACCAGACTGAAGTTCTTGCTTACAAAATTTAAACCTTCATGTTTGTATCAGTTGTTGCAGCTTGTTGTCATGGTGTTTGAAATCTAGTATTAAATGCCAGGATCTAGCCTGTATTTAACAGTAGAGCCAACAACAGTGTTAAGTCTGAGGCTCTTAACTACATCTCTGCATTTGTCTCTTTACTGAGACATTACCTTGATAGTAAAGAAATTGAGATTATTAGGATACCAGTAGGTGTTTACTTCTCTTAGTCATAGCAATGACTCATGACCAGTATAAATTTTTTCTGTTAATTCTATGTTGTACACAGTTTTCCATTTGCCTGTCACTGTGACATCGTGAATGGTTCATAACTTTCTATTGTATGACTCAGTAGAACAAAAGACAATAGGACAAAAATCTGTTTCTGCCATTTGCATATTTGTTGTTGTTTTTTAGTTGCAGTTAAAATGACTTCTATTCCTTTGGTTTAAAGGAAGACCAGCAAAGATAATGTATCCAATTTGGTTTAAAATCCTCTGTAGCAAAAGTGTATCCTACATTTAATAGGTTAAAACATACTTCAGTGTTACTTGATATCCTAGTTTTTGTCACTTAACCATCACTATAGTTAACATATATTCTTAAATGGAAGACTGTTGTGATAATCATTTGGAATTCCAAACCACATGTCCTTTATACACATAATTTCCTTCTTTAAAAGCAAACACTGCTTTGGTGGATTTTTTTTCAAAGTAGTTCAGTATTATGGTGCACGGATTCTCTCTGGCCTAGAAAAAGCATTTATGATAAAGAAAGACACAAACCATGTATCATAAATGTATATAAGATTCAAACCACAAATTGGATCTATCAAGATGAATGCCATTAGCTTAGAGATGGAATTTTTTTTTTTTAAGCTTTTAAAATTTTTGATCTTTCATGGGACCAAAGGTTAATTTAGATGGCATGAAAAGTCAAATTTGTTACCAGATAAGAACTCACAATTGGATGGAGTAATAATATAAAATATTAACAGATTTTTAATGGTGCGGATATGCAAAGTGTTCCATTGCACTCAGATGATCCAAATTCAGGTTATTCTCTGCAACTGAAAATCAATTGCTTTCAGAAGAGCTCTCTTCTACTAATAGTTTATAATAGCATAACACCATAAAATATTAAATACTAGAGATAGATATCTAACATAAAAACTGAATGTTTGTTAATGAACATATTGTGGTTTATGTTGCCCCATTTTCATGTTCCATCCATTTTTAAGAAAAATAATGATTTGGGTGAAGTGATAGATATCTGCTGGAATATTGGAGATTACTATTGATCAGGCTGAAAATGCACAGAGACCTTACCTTAATATATGGATGCCCCCAGAAACACAGGTTCTGTGTTTCAGACCTGTTCATAGCAGGCCATCTGTTTATGGATTTGGGCATTGACTGTGTTCTAACTCCTATTCTGGACAGTCAGTGGTCTTTCCACACAAAAAATGAGTCAGTGCTGTGTAACTCTGCTACTTAAAAAATGTAATATATCAAAATGAGTATGTTAATGTCCTGTTGTAAATTTCAAAAGGGCATTATTTTACATCTCAAATTTAGTGAAATTAATTATTTAAAATAATATTAAATAACATTATTTAGATAACATTTGAAATTTAATGTTTGAGTTTGAAAAGCCCAATAAGTAATGTGCTAATAAAACATTCACAGTGAAAACCTTTATTAGACAGGAATTTAGGATGCTTCTTCTTGTAGCCTTTACTGTACAGAAAAGCTGAGACTGAGACTGCAGAAAGGCAGACAGAGTTCTGGCTAGTGACAGTAATGTGTAGTAAGATATTTGTAGGGAGAAATAAAAGAGTATATTTTATTAGACTGACCAATACAATTCTGAAAAAAAAGTTAATGAAAAACCTCAACTGTGAGCTTTTGGGGCTCTGATGCTTCCTCCTTGACATGATTTGTACACTCTAGCAGAGTGTGTGAGACAGCACAGTAAAACCCAGTGTTCCTGTTTGACAGCCACAAACCCACATGCTTTTTCTAGCAAGCTGTAACAACAATTTACTGATCATCGTTATACTTAATCCCAGAAAAAGCCAGAACTGGAAATCATGCCTGTTGTAATTTAGGCAGATTTTCCCTCCTTGGCTGTCACCCAGAAACTTAAATTTGGACAAACCTCTAAGTTCTGGAAGACTGGTGTAGGCAAAGCTGAGCTAAAGGAATTGGAAACCTTGGGTGTCCAGAGGGTCAATTCAGAAACAGAAGAGGGCTGTTTATTTTGAAATACCCCAAAACTTTCCTGAGTCTTATTTTCCAAACTTTCTTGGTTGGTCTTATAACAGACATTGCTTCCCCAAGTAAACCTACCAATTCATATGAAGCCATTTACCCAAATGCCACTTTGTAGGACACTCACCTGAATTTTCATAGGTAATTCCCTACATTGATTTTGAGACATGCACAAACTGATGTTGATCTTGAGATTGCATTTCCTTGGAGCATCTGGTTAGCCTCTGGAAGAACATGTGCGTGTGTGATAATGGGCACAGGTTTGCCTGAGTCTTTCTGAGGAGGTGTTACCTGGCTGTTCTGTGGCCTGCCTGGGGCACAGTTCAGAGAGCTGAGCCTGGGTCTGTGTTTGTCTTGGCAAGGGAAGAGTTTCCCATCAGATGGTGATGGCAGAAGTAGGTCACCCAGGGCGTGAGGGGCCAGGTCAGATCAGTGGAAAGGTGACGAAAGACCCTGGTTCCTTGCCAGTACAGGTGCTGCTACATTTGTTTGTTGTTAGTGACCCGTGATTTTCAACATGTTCGGCCTAAGGGGGAGAGGTGTGTTCTCTGCACTCCCAGACTGTGCAGTGCCTGGAGGAGTTTGGCCTAGGCTTGCAGGAAAGGCTTATGGTTACAAAGCTCAGACTAAGCCACTCTATTTACAGCTGTTTTAGCAGAGCTCTTGCTGTTGTCCTCTGCCTGCTGGAAAGGCAGCTGGTCAGGGAGGGATTCCTCAGGGACTGATTCACAGGCTTGATCAGGGTGTGGGGGCAAGCAGATTTTTTCTTGAGAAGAGTCTTGACAGCATCGTTGTTTTGATTTCAGACATGGCTTTTACAGTTTTTTTTTTTATCCTCTGGCATTCTCCTCACTTGGGTGTTATGTCAGGTCAGCTGCTTACACAGCTGGGGCTTCCTTGCCTCAGAGCACCCTGGAAGGCAGCACTGCCTCATCCTGGAGGGCAAAGTCCTTTTTGCCTCTCAGTTTTCCCCAAATTTTTGCAATTTCATGTTCCCTGAGTATGAGAGGTTAGGCAAGAACGCCATAGCTTGGGTCTGGCTCTCAGAGGCGCAAAAATAATCTTAAACTGCAGCAGGAGAGGTTTATGTTGGACATTAGGAAGAATTTCTTCACGTGAAGGGTGATGAGATACTGGAACGGCCTGCCCATGGAGGTGGTAGAGATCCCCGGAGGTGTTTAAGAAAAGACTGGAAACTTGGTGCCATGTTGACACGATGGTGTTCGGTCGTAGGTTGTATCCGATGATCTCAGGGGTCTTTCTCAACACAGTTCCCCGGAGGGGTTTAAGAAAAGACNAGAAGAGTCTTGACAGCATCGTTGTTTTGATTTCAGACATGGCTTTTACAGTTTTTTTTTTTATCCTCTGGCATTCTCCTCACTTGGGTGTTATGTCAGGTCAGCTGCTTACACAGCTGGGGCTTCCTTGCCTCAGAGCACCCTGGAAGGCAGCACTGCCTCATCCTGGAGGGCAAAGTCCTTTTTGCCTCTCAGTTTTCCCCAAATTTTTGCAATTTCATGTTCCCTGAGTATGAGAGGTTAGGCAAGAACGCCATAGCTTGGGTCTGGCTCTCAGAGGCGCAAAAATAATCTTAAACTGCAGCAGGAGAGGTTTATGTTGGACATTAGGAAGAATTTCTTCACGTGAAGGGTGATGAGATACTGGAACGGCCTGCCCATGGAGGTGGTAGAGATCCCCGGAGGTGTTTAAGAAAAGACTGGAAACTTGGTGCCATGTTGACACGATGGTGTTCGGTCGTAGGTTGTATCCGATGATCTCAGGGGTCTTTCTCAACACAGTCGATTCTGTGATTCTGTAAAGAAAGACCTCGGCAGTGTAAATCACCGGGAAAAATTTGAGAAAGGCGGCGTTATCCCGCCAAGGCCCTGGGTAGGGCTGCCGAGCAGGGCAGGGCGGAGCACGGCGCGGTTCCCGCGGCGTCCTGAGGGGAGGTGGGGCTGAGGGCGGCGGCCGCGCGCCCCCTCAGGCTGCCCGCGCGGCGGTGTCTCCAGGCGGGGCGCGGACCGCGAGCCAATCGGAAGGCGTCGCTGATANTGTGCGCCCTGGCCCGTCGTGAGGCGGCGGCTGCCGCGCCGTCTGGCAGCGGCATTCCTGTCTTCTCCCGCTGGAAGCTGTGGAGCCTCCTCCATGGACGGAGGGATCCGCGTGCGCTCGCAACTTCCTCGTGACGGAGTGAAGCGGGATTTCTTCTCCCCCCGGCTCTCTTCCCGGTACCGAAGAATCGCGTCTTTGTTCCAGGCTTTGTCACAGGCGGTGTGACGGGGGCGGGGGGTGG
>VXBR01003338.1:73349-135549 GCA_013400215.1 Cisticola juncidis | reverse complement strand
TTTTTGTTTTTTGTTTTTTTTTTTAATTGCAAATGCAGGAAGAATAAAAGCAGCATATCTGAAAGCTGTTTGGTGACCTGTGTGAAATGTCAGTAATGTTGTCTTTGAGCCAACTGGGTATTTTACCAAAATTGTCTTTGATCAGCTCTTTTTTGTGTTCTGGCAGTGATGATCTCTCTGTCAATGCATACTTGTTGCATCCATAATAGGAATTCAGTTTGTTAACTCTCTAAAATACTATTCCTTGTCTTGTTAGCATGACTCTATATCTCATGTTGTGCTTTATTTCTGGAGAAGTAACTAAAAAACTCTTAAATTACTTTTTTCTTCATCTTAATATTTGAATTACAGAGGATTTCTAATACAAAATTAGCACTGCATACTGCAAGGGTTGCATAACACTTCCTATTGCAAGATCCTGTTTTCAGTTGCTAGTAACTTTCTGAGGCTATGTAGTCGTACTAAAACATTCTATGCCTTAGGCTCTCTATTTTAACTTTGTTAAGCTTTGTTAAGTTTAGCTGCTTTGTAACCTCCCTTGCTATGGTGAAAATATTTTGAATTCTACTTAAAATGGAACAGTTCTGGTCTTCCCTCTCTCTTTTTTCAAGTGACATATGTGAAAAGTGCAGTTTGTTTATGCTCAGAGACTTTAATATTCAGTGAGTACATACTGATTCGTGTGTAACAAGCTTGTTCAGTTACCTTTATAGTTTTCATGTGAGAGATTCTGCATGCACAAATGACAAAACAAATGATCTTGGGGTTACAAGAAAACTGTTCTGCTAGCTGCTTTTGCCTAGGATACTAGAATGGAAAACAGAGTTCTCCCTCCTTGGATGGTCTCTTTCTGTCTTCACAGAGTTTAGTGAAGATACTACAATCTTGAAGACTGTATACACAGAAGCACAAGAAAAACATGGTCAGAAGCCCAAGTCATATTGAAAGTATCAAGGACTTTTCTGTTGTCTCCCCGTATTGTTTTGCAATCTTGTCATAGTTTGTCTGCACACTGCTGCTTCCCCAGGGCTGCTCTGGGGCCTGCTCTGCAAGATGGATTTGCTTGGGGTATAAATCAGAATTGTCCAATAAAAGAAAGCAATGTTATCTGCAAAACCTCTTGTTGCAGCTTTTGGATTTGGTCCTATGGTAAATATAATAATTATAAATGAATTGTTAATCAGGAAGGCAGGTGAGGAGAAGTTGGTGTAATTGTTGAAGCAGCAGTTGAATGCACTATTAGAGTATGGATTGCATCACCACAACTCAGGTTAGGCATTTATGACAGATTTCTTTGTTAAGGGTGTATTAATCACTTGGACTTAATAAAGGATTGCTAATGTGCCTGAATCTAGCAGGTGCAGTTGTCCTTAATTTCTCTGGATCAGTTTTTCTTCTCTAAAAGTATCCTGTCACCCACAGGACTTATGGCTTAGTTGAATATTGAAATAATGAGCTCTAGTAAGATCAGCATGGAAAAAACAATATTCTGTATTCAGACCAAGGTTTAGCAGCAGAAAATTAGATCTTGAATGGTGTGGAAATAAGAAGAACACGTTGCTTTTTGTCACCCTAGTAACTTTTTTAAAAGGGAAAAGGAATGCGATGAAGTTACTTCCTCGTTCGCAGCAGGTCAGGCTCCTCTCGCGGCGCTCTCTGCCGCAGGTTCTCTGGAGCCATCAGTTGGGAACACTCCCTGCTGCAGACCCTGGCGTGGCCGTGGTGTGGGAGCCCTGCCTGCCCTTGCCTTGCTCGGGATACATCTTCCTTTGGATGGAGGGGCAGGTGTTGGTTCACACCCCCAGGAGCAGGCTGACACAACTGCTGCTGCCTCTCTGTGTCACAGCAGGGTTTTGCCATGGAGGTGGTAGAGATCCCCGGTCATACTTCAAACTTTCTCATACAAAACTTCAAGGTTGTTAAGACTTGGGTTTCTGTAGATTAATCGCTTGGATCAAACATTTTCTGGCAAGGTATTCACTTACACTTACTGTATTTTTGTGACAATTGCAGTACTAAATACAGTATTTTCTAACAGTAATTGTGGAATGCGCTTTCAAAGATTGGAGGAAGAATTGTTTGTATCTTAGCTAATACACTGTTATTTTTTGATTACAAAAGGAATTACATTTTTCAGAGGTTTGCTGTGTTAAAAACATAATTTCTCGAGAGTTGTCTGGTATTTGTTTCTGTTTTCTATGATAATACCTGTTTGCACTGTAGAGCTTTGGAATGGCATTCAGTAAAAGGACACTGATTGTCCATGTACATGTCTTTCATAGCCAGTTTAATTTACAGATGTCTGTATGTCAGAGTTCCTACACTCCCAGCCTGAATTAAGGACTTATTTTATTTAGTTCTTTTTATGTTGCCCAGATAACATTCTAAGTTAGATAGATTTTTAGATCTTTTGTGTCTATTATGTTTGGTTGCTTTCAGGGATGAATCTAGAAATGGGAAATTCTCACATGCAATAATACACTTCCTACATTTCCATGCATTTCATTTCAGCCTTCTCAGTCACTTGAGAACTGTCCTGTGCAGAACAAGTGTTCTTGTTTACTCCAGGTCACCTAATATTTCTCATAGGCATATGGTATTTAATTCTGGAAAGCTTGAGATACATTGTTATGTTCCTTTAGCATCTACTACTGAAGCAGGTTGTTTATGGTTATTTAGCTTGTATTTAGTGAACAGAGTGACTAGGATACATGGTTTGTCCTCTCTACTTCTGCACACCTTACCCAACAGCTCTTCTCATATTGCTGTCTTTCAGAGGTGATGCTGATGAGTAGGAATGTTTCAGACATGACTTCAGAGACTGGCATGGGCTGATCTTCTTTTGCATTGCCTCTGACAAAACCAGTAAAGTTGTTTGGCTCCTTTGTGCTTGAGCTTGAGACAGTCCTGTGCTTCAGTTCCTGTTCAAAGCCTGTGGTCTCCCCAGTGCCTTGGTGTGAGATGTTTGCTATATTTGACTGTTCTTATACAGGCATTCAAACAGAAAAAATGGACATTCATGTCTCTGTGCTTTAGAAAGGCACAGTTTTTTCCAGGCTGTGAAGGTCTTTACCTTTGCAAGGCATGTCCTGTGTATCTGGAATTAGTTGAGACTTGTTTAGAAATAGTGGA
This sequence comes from Cisticola juncidis, assembly GCA_013400215.1. Lineage (NCBI taxonomy): Eukaryota > Metazoa > Chordata > Aves > Passeriformes > Cisticolidae > Cisticola > Cisticola juncidis. The sequence goes on along the minus strand of VXBR01003338.1, from coordinate 132,417 downwards.
GCTTGCTGGCTTGTAAGTCTTGAGAGGTTTCCTGATTTTGTTTGGAGTTTGCTTGTGTTTTTTGAATGGCAGTGTAATTTGTGTAGATCTGGTGGTTTCTAGAACCTATTTTATGTCCCTCTGTTTGTGTTGGGTTTTTTTTAAGCCTTTCCTTTACACTGAACTAATAAACACTGAGTGGGACTGTTATGGATACTGGGTTGCACATAGTGAAAAATTGTTTTGTGATTGGTTGGGGGATTTTGGTTTTTATTTAATTCTGTTGACAAATTGGTAACTCCATTAGTGGAATTTCATTGTCTTGAATCTCTTCCTTGGTTTGTCGTCAAATGCAGCTGTTAAATACAATTTGTAATAACAGCCAGCATTTCTTGATGGATGAGACTTGTATTTGTGAGCATAAAATGCTCACATCGTACAGTGAAGGTCTTCTAGTGAATTTGTAAGACTGATCTGTAACTGGCTTGAAGAAGGTAGTGACTTTATATTAACTGATCATTTAAACATAATGAGTTTTATAATAGGAACCTTTCTCAATTTAAAAGTTGGCTTATTTTGAAATAACTTCTTCAAAGAAAAAAGGTTTAGCTCTGTTGGTCACTGTAGAGGGGACAGTGTTCTCTGGATTGGGAAGCAATTATCAAATGGGAAAGTTGCCTTCCCATTATCCACCTCCTGGTGAAATGAAGTGATGATGCTAAAAAGGACTTGCTGTCATTTAGATGTCACCTAACGTGTATGGCTGCCTCACTTAAGAGGTCTCATTATTGCAGGAAGTACTTTTCTCCACCTAAGGCTCCCCATTCTGTGGGAAATGCTTTCTTTCAAATAAGAACTATATGCAGACATGATGTAAATCTAAAGAAAGCCTTAATATATAGTTCCTGATATTGCCAGAATCTTTAAAGCTGATGCTACTGTACTGTTTTATTGTTGTAATAAGTTTTGGTGCTCTTATCTTGGCTCTAGTGGTAGTTGATTCTTGACCTATCTAGCAGGAGCAAAAGAATAACAGGATGTTATTGCCTAGAGGAATTGTTTACTACCAAGTGTTCTCTGTTAAACTATTCAGTCATTTTTTTAATATTGGCTTCCTCAAAAAAAAAAAAAAAAAGCTATCTATTAGTCCAGCAGATACTACCATTTTATGTTTTACATAAAATTAATTGTCCTGGCTTTGGCTATAGTCACTAATATGTCACCATTTCTTGATCTGTGCCTTTTTTCTCACCCTTTCTTCCCACTTATATTTTTCTTCTGTTTTCTGCTCTCTCTCGGATTTCTATTACTAAGACAGGACTCATTCTCCCAGTTGTCTTTAGTGTTATTTTCCTACCATGTGAAGTTGGAAAGGATGGGGGTGAAAATGAACAGTTTGTTAATACCTGTCCTTTGTAATTATTGGCTGCAAATGACTGTGAACCAGACAAGACCATTCCATTCTCGAGGTTGTGAACAAGTTTTGAACTACTTATAAGGGTGAAATTTCTTTCCAAGTGCTATTTTCTTGTCCAGAATTAACAGTTCAAGAATGTCTCACCTTAATACAAAATAATTGAACATAGGTAGTTTTATAGTGACTTTTGTGGAAATTAAACTGTCATTTTCTGCAAGTGCCACTTTATTAGTTTGACACTTCCTTTGCTGCTCTGAGAACACATTTCACAGCTATTTTAAGACATACATAAAAAGCGTTTCTGTTTGATTATCAATTCCAAGAATTACAAGCTGGAAAGCATTGCCTTTAAAGCTTTAGGTTACTGACTGTCAGTGTACTAGCTCAGAAATCTTCTGCTTCATCCCTTGTTACACAGTATCTGTTAGTAAATAGATTAATTAATAGAGATGGTGAAAACGGCATGGTTTTAGTAGTCCCAGCTATTCTGACTAGCATTCTTGAACATGTATTTAAGAATATACTAATATGATTAACAATAGAGTAATGATAAAACCTGGAAGTTGATAATAAGATAACTATCTTGCTTACTCAGCTCTGAAAAGGATGTTTTGTCTCACTTAATCAGACCAAGACGTTTTGGATAGTTTAGTCTCTGTAACCTGTCGTTTCCTTATTCCCCTACCCCAGAGCTTTAAAATACTATATGACCCCTAAAAACAATGTAAGTTTGAATTTGTTGGGAGCAGCCTAAGTGATACAAACAATGTGTGCAGCCACTCCCTGGCAGATTGAGTAGTTTTAACAATATTCCTTCTATTTCCATTTGCTGTTTTTACCTGATTCATATTGGGTTGCTGTGTTCTCAGAAGGAACAGCTTAACAGTTCAGTTGTAACATTATTGTATTCTTTCTTTTTGTTTGTTTTTTTGCCTCCAGCCTCTGGAATGGCTGGCAGTCAGAAGTTGTCAAACGAAGCTGAATGTCCTTGTTCCGTCTGTACAAACAATCCCAGTACAAGTCTGTGCCCAGAGCTGCTGCCTTTGATGGGCTGCTGTGTGCATGTCTGTGTTACAGAGCAGCTGGGTACGAGGGCTCTAACCCTGTAAAACTCCCCGTGTGTGCAAAGCAGCAGAGAATGCTCAGTTTCTTCAGCTGTACAGACAGAATAAATGCAGAGTTAATGTTCAAGTTAATGTCAGGACTGCAGAAGCATGGGTAGACATTTATATCCAGGAAGAGGCTCTTGAGGAGATAAACTGGGCTGAGAGAGCAGGCTCTTAGATAAACTGCAGTGCAGCTAGGCATAGCTGATGTGTTCCTGTATAGTGGATAGGTGCCTGTCCCTCCTCTGCCACCAGAACCATTGGAAGCACTGCAGTGGTGTAAAACAGTAGCAAGGCAAGCTTGAGAGTGTCTGTAATCAATATGGAAGAGTAAAGGTACAGGCTGCAGCCTGTGTGTTTTTTGGACCACAAAAACACTCATGTTGCAGCTGCTTGGGCATCTACAGGAGTTACTGATCCACAGTTCCCTGTAGGTGGCTATGAAGGATGCAAATAATGATCTCCTGAGCAAAGGTGAATGAAGAGGATAAAGTTGCCTTTCAAAGCATGAAATTCTGATTTTGAATCTGTTCGCTGTGGGTGCCAAAATCAAGTATCTGATGCTTTGTCTCCATGCAGAGCTTGCATGGCCTAATTTTTGTCTGCATGAAATGAGCTTCAAAAGGTCCTGGAGCTCTTTGGCTGTTCCCTGCTTTCTGGGATCAGTGTGTTTGTGGCAGCTGTTCTGAGCTGTGGCAGCAGTTCCTCAGTGAGTGAGGAGGAGAGGTGGGATGGTCCCAGTGCAGCTCGGTGTCCTGTCGGCAGGCCCAGCCTCTCCAGGATGTGCGGGGTCATGGCACAATGGCTTCTTCCAGTGTCAGGCCCTTCTGACCGTGTTTGGATCGAGCTGGCTGGATTTCCCCGGATATTCACTGCACACTGCTGTGACCAGAAAATGCTCGTCTGTTGTGATTATATATTGCCCTTGCTTGTTAGCATGTTTTTTTCCTGAAGTTTCTAGTCTCCAAAGCTTGGGAAAGGAAGAAGTGGACCATTCAGTGTCACCTATCGGTTTAAAAAAATCAAAAAGGGGTGTGGTGGCTTTTGGCAGTGAGAGCTGTTAGTTGAAAAAGTGAAAATGAAAAAGATCTGTTGGGAAGATTGTTGGGAACAATTCAGGAATTTTAAAAAACTGTTTCTGTTAATCTAGAAAGGTATTTCTATGGGTCATATTTTTTCATACCTTCATGGTGGTTTGGTTAGTTGTTCTGCTCAGCTAAAATGCTGGAGCTGTCCTAGTTTGGCACTGACCTCAAATAAATAATAACCTTTTTTTCAGCAAGGCATGTTTAAATCAACCTCCAGCAAGCCAGCATTGGGTTCGTGGCTTTTAGTTTCCTGAGGCTATATGCAGAGCAATTTGTCTTTCTGCAAAATAGCTTTCATCTCTCTATTATGATACAAGTAAACAAACCATGTGATTAAGCCAACTTTAAAATCTCAGAAGCATGGATCCTATTCTGGGATCTCTGCTGTGTGGACTACACTGATACACTATTAAGCCTGACTCTGGGATGCCTGTGCCCAAAAGCATCTAATTGTCTTTGCTGTTCTCCTGCTTGAATAATGGAACAAATCTCATGGTCTGTGCAACTGAACACAGATACAAGATTTGTCTTTTAGGGCTGTGTGTCCTACCTCAGCATCAGCTCTCAGTCTTTCTGAGAAGGAGAAGGTGGGGTTGTTTGTCAAGCTGGTTTCTGTCAGTTGTGACTGAGGACCACCCTCCTGTTTGGGTCAGGGTGCTGTGGGTGCAGTGCAGGGGTGCTCAGGGAGAGGGGAAATGCACACATGGGACTTTTCCTGAATCATGGCAGAAACTCGCTGAGGTTGAATGTCACTGAAGCCAGGTAGTGGGTAAAGATAAACTGGACATTGCTTTAGAATGTAAGGTGAGTGGGATAGGATAATTGTGATGTTTAAAAACATTAACAAATAGCTCTTCTTAATTTGATGCAAACATAGTTTTTTACTTATGTTTTCTTAAATCCAGTCAGTTCTGTTGTCATAAAACACTTGATAATGTTATGTACCTTAAAAGCCTGATCATGCCTAAGAATTTTGAAAGTTTAGGCCACTTTCTAGTGGTCATTGCTGGGAGGGGTTTGTGGGTCTTCCTTTTCTGAATTCTTCGTGTTTCTAGTAGGAGAAAATTTCCTTTGAGGTGAAGGCCAAAGCAGGCTTGTGACTTGGCTGGAATTGACGTGGACAATTGATTGCATTGTCAATGGGTGGACACTGTAGATGCTCATTTCAGTTCCCAGGCAATCACATAGAACTGTAGAGGGTGGGAGAAACTTACTTACTTTTTTATTATTTTATTTTTATTTAGTGGTCTGTTCTCAGTTTTACATTTTTAGCTAGTAGTTCCTGCCTCAGGATTAGGATGCAGTTCTCTCCATTAGCTTTAGGAACCATTCCAGTTGGGATTGGTTAGGGAGTCTAGCCCTCTGGTTATATGGGAGACCAATGACAAAGCATTCTTAGTACTTCCTAGGAGTCTCCTTTAGAAAGCACTTTCAATAGTATGTGAAATTCAGGAAGCCCCCCGGGAGAACATCTACTGCTTCACCCATAGCTCTTGTATCTAACTCCTTAACCTAGACTGGATCTGCTTTCCTCACAAGTGTCTCTGCCCCACCATCTCCTTCATCAGCCCTTTGTCTGGAGAGCCTTTGCTTTCCAAGGAAACAGTGCTCATTTGTCTTCCTTCTCTGATATGGTCACAGCTGCTGGAATTATTTATTCTCTCTTGAATTCAGTACCTTATCAGATGAGCCATGTAGGACTGTGCAGCTGTATTAATTAATAGAAGTGCAATTACTTATCTCACTCCTGTGAAGCTAATTTGTATAATGTATAATTAAATTTGGTTTTAGTTTCTTAAAAAACTTATACCCTGCTGGCAGGTCATATCAGAAATCATATCAGATATTTTAAGTGTGACCTCTCTGTGCTGTTAACTAAAAATAGATGTAAGAATTTTTTATTCTTGCATGTCTTTCCAGAGTTGATTACTGCTTTATTAATCTATTTTGATAAATTTTATACCCTTCTCATTCTGCCCAGAAAATAAATATTGTCAGTGCCTATTTCCCTCCCTCTGATGAATGCCAGGATACCATTAGGTGAAAATTTCTGTGGTCCATGCAGATTTGTCTGAGTTGATAGAGCTATTTCTGTCAGACAAAGTAACTGCATCAGTTAGCTTTATTAATTGCAAATAGACCTGAAAAATAAACCTAAATGCATCTTGAATATGTTACTTTGTTTTTAAGGAGAACACACGAATTGTCAGAGTGAAGGTGATAGCTGGAATTGGCCTGGCCAAGAAGGATATCTTAGGAGCCAGGTAAGAATATATTGTTAATATATTAAGGCACAGCTGTTTCTTTATTTTATTTCTACAGCTCTTTAGTTCTCAGAAAATTATTCTGTGCCTCTTGCAAAAAAAAAAATCTGAACTCTTTTGAGCTCTTTCAACTGGCAACTTTATAAAATTATTAGAGACTATATAAGCATGAAGATATCTGCTTTCTTATCCAAGAGTGACTTGGACAGACCTTATGTATTGGCAAAACAAAGCAGAGGAATGTTTTGTTCTCTGCATGGTAAAATAGCTCTGCCATGGTGGATAGATCCATGTCTGTATTTTACTTCAGGTAGACTGCAGCTAAAATAAAGTTTAATTGTAGTCAGAGTTCTCATCTGTGCTTGAAAGGCTTGGGATGAACACAGTACTGAACACTGGTAGCTATAAGACTATTTCAGCTCAGATTATGTGCAGAGGAGCAGTAGATTAACATTTAGCAAAGGAATGCTCAGACCTGTAAGTTGGTAATTGAAATGCTTTTAGGGTCTTGTAGAGTTGGCAAGTGGCAGAATGCATTTTGTGCTAAAGCCACTTTTGCCTCTGGCCTTTGTACAAAGGGTCTAGAAAAGTATTGATGGTTTAGTATGAGTTCTACTGTCAGCTGCTTTGGCATATGTGCAGGAATGTTGTTATTTTAGCACTAGCAAAATTGCTTTGTGACGTCAGTTTAGCAATAGAAAAATTTCTCTTGTGAAATTCATATTTTCCCTAAAGCCAGACAGTCTCTCTTAATTTTTTCGTTCATGTACAATTTTTTGTGCTCCAAGCAAAAATAGATCAGCTTTTCTCATCAGAACTTAAATATGTGAAAACCATATGTTCTTTTGCTGTATGACAGAGAATCTTGGTCACCTTTTGTTACTACTGTGAGCAACTGAATGCTGTGATTGTTCATGAAAAATAGATAATCATATAATATGTTGGATTTTAGTACCACAGAAAGGGAAAAGGCAGTATAACATTTTAAGCAATATTAGGACATCTTCATTAACAGAAAAATTCAGGTTAAACTCAAACTCTTATAGAACTTTTAGTAAAATTATTGCATGTTCGAGGAAGTACCTCAAATTCCAGGTGTTCCAAAGTTTTAAGATACTTCAAGATTTTTCAGTCACATCTGATGTTTTTCATGCACGTCGTGTTGAAATGTGAGAGGATTTATTAAATCTGTTCTCCTGAAATAACTGTTAAAGAGGACAGAGAGTCAAATTGTACTGATACACAGAATGGCATAGCTAATATGATCATTATCACAACTACTGTTTATATTAGCCTTATCTCTAAAACTGTGTAGGAAATGATTGTAATTACAAATGTCTGTGGTATTTGTAAAGTAATTGTAACCCCTGATTACATAACTGCTATTAATGTAAGCCTTTTAAAACTTGGTTGCTGATAATGGTGACCAAAAAGGGCATAGAGCAGCACACTACTTGTTTGTTTTTTTTCCCTACCAGTGACCCATATGTGAAAGTGACATTGTATGATCCAGTGAATGGAGTCCTTACCAGTATTCAGACAAAAACTATTAGAAAGGTTAGTCATCTTTTCTATGTGGGTGTGGTGGGGTTTGGTTGGGGTTTGTGGTATTGTGTTGAGGTTTTTAAAAATCAAACTCCAGAGGAAAAGTTAAAGCTATAGGAAATATGAGAATTCCTGTCTTTTAAGTGAATGGATGTGTGGAAAGGAGTGAGTATTGCATGGTCTGCTCAGCTTCTCTGTTTATGGCATTATTGTGGTATTTTCTCTTCAAAAATTTTGTTGCAAGGTAGAGGAAGAACTGAGGAGTATAAGGTGAGTACTGATTCAAAACTACATCATTAGTGGAAGTACTGGATTATTCTGATTTTTCTCTTTAAACATCAAATTGCAGCATTCACCTGAATCATGACACTTCTTGTTTTTCTAGAATACATGCAGGAAAAAGTCAGTACTGCTAAATTAGTTTAACTAAAAATTAAGAACTGTATATTGAGAAGGAAAGCACTCTTCTCTTCCAAATTGCTCTTCTCTGATAGTGGCTGTGATTTATGTTATGAGATCACTCATGCATTTTTCCTTCCATGTTGATGATTGTTACATTAAACTCTCTTTGTAGCTAAACTATCTGTAGTATTTTCTAAAATAATCACAATTCAAAGATCAGTTTAGTTGAGTGAGTTATGCTGTGTGTTGGTTAGAGATTTGGCATTTGTTAAGAGTTTGCATGTAAGTAATGTGGGTGTTGAACTGAGAGGAAGGCAGTGATTATTATTGAAGGGACATACTGTAAATTAACTGTTTTAAATGTCTAATGCACCTTCTCTGCATCCATGGCATAGCCAATATCTGACAATACTTGCATAATTTATCTCCATTCTGCACTGCATCAAACAGTACAAGACTGCTTTGACTTTTACCAGCAATATCAAGGTTAAAGGTACTATTTTCTTAAGTGGGTTGTTACATGGAATAAAATGTGTAATACATCAAAAATTCTGTACACTCATACAGAATTACAAGTATAACTAATACTCTTTCTTTTCTTCCTCTGCACATAGTCCTTAAACCCAAAGTGGAATGAAGAACTCTTATTTAGAGTAAGTGATTTTGTTTATAGCCTTATTACCTGTCGGATATTATGCTGACACATTGGGAAAAACTACTCACTGCTTTATCTACTTCAGAACTCTTCCCTAATTCAGAAATAACTCTACAATTAATGTTCTAAAATGTTCACAAACTGCTTTCCTTAGAAACAGTTTTGTTAACTCTGGCAGAAATGTTGTATTTTCAGTCTTGATGCTGCCTTCTTTATTCTGTGAATGTTAAAAAGCATGTACATGGATTTGGGAATGGTTTGGGATAGTACCAGTTATGGCTTATTAGTTCTAATAGAAATGCATTGCATAGTTGAATGGCAGCTAAGAATAAATTTACTGTTTAATAGAGGTATTTGGTATTTCTTTCCTCCTGCATAAACACAATGATTTTGCTGAAGACAAGTGCTGGAATTCAGTATATATGCTAATTATCACTATACTTCTTTTTCATAGGTTAATCCCCAGAAACACAGACTCCTTTTTGAAGTATTTGATGAAAACCGTTTGGTAGGTCTTTCTGTGTTAATTTTGTAGTATATTAAAGACTTGAATGAAGGCAAGTCCATCAGGATTCAGTGTGGATAAAAAACCCACTCTAAACAACCTTAGTTTCTATAATGAAACCTAAAGCTAAAAGTAGACCTGATTCATTTTTTTTATCTGACATTACCACACTCCTGAAGCTCTGAAGCAGTTACATTATTACTGTAAACTTCTAATGTGCTTTAATCATAAAAGCATCATTCTTTTATAGTGCTGTTCACATGACAGGAGATTCTTTGGTAATATTAAAAGCTCCACATTGCATGCTTGCTTTTCCCTACAAACAAAGCAGTATTGATACGTGGTGTGAGAAGCTCCTTTAATGTGTGAGAGTAGCATGAGAGAAGGCATACATGGATTTTCTTCGGAAAGCTCAAGAAGTGAACAGTGGATTGTGATCATGTAGATAGATGTCACTCTGAATGGCAGGTCACTGCTGAGATAAGGATAGCTTGTGCTTTTATCTCAGTGAAATCAAAATCCCTCCTCTGACCCAAGCTCTCATTTTGTGTCCAGATGTCTAATTACCTGTGTTTGTGTGTTTCATTGTGAGTACGCCTGTAGCAGTGCTGTCATGACACTTGCATCTGTTTCACTGATGTTCCTTGTCACTGGAACAAATACCTTTCCCTTCTGCAGGAGTGTGGAACTAATAGGAGGGATTGAGTGCTCTTGCACTCCAAACACAGTATCATTCCAAATAAGTGATTTCTTTGTGCTTGAATAGTGTGTTGACCATGAAAATTGTTTTCCTTAAGCTTTCTGCATGTGTTCAGTAAACAATTATATCTTTCATCAAGGTGCTGCTCTCCTGAGGTTGGGAAGAGTGAAAATGTGTGTAAATATAAGTACAAACTGCCTAGAATAATGGGATTTAAGAATGAAGTGTCTTGTTTCTTGGTTATAGGCGTTACACAGTCCCCAGACCATTTACTACTTAACTGCTGATATTACCTGTCCCCAGTATTTCAAATATTCTGTCTCTTTGATTTATTTAAAAACAGTGTTAAAGGGTCATGAGCACTCGTGGCCTACATGGGAGGTTAAATTCGGTTTTTCAGGATGCTCAAGTTTTCATCTGGACATAATAATATGGGTTACAGCATACCCCTATGAGTTCAAAATAGTCTGTCCACTGTACATCTTGTTGGAGCGTTGCTGCCACCACCTGGAAGCCACGAGGCATGATTAGAAAGTAGGATTCCTGATTTTTTGAGGGAGAAGGCCAGTGTTGTCTTTGTACTTTCCACGAGAACTCCTTCACATTCTTTCTCTAATCCAGAATACAGAAATTTTTTGATCTGTTTGCATATGGAGAGGAACCAATTAAACATTTTTTTGGTGTCAGCTAGGAAATGATGCTTTGTTTCCCATGCATGATTATATTTAGAGATCAAAGTATCATGACCTCATCAGTCACTGTAGTTCTGTAATAAAATCCCTGTATTTTTCATGGTTTCCATTTCATTTGGTGAATGGAACAGGCCATCTCCCTATTTTTCTTTAGTTTGCTCTCAGACACAGTGTTTTTATCCCAGATGTCTTCGGTTGTTTTAAGTAAGACAAATTGTTGCCTTAGCTATGATTGTTATTTAGCATTGAAAAGCTCCCCCACTTCTATTAATTCATCCTCACATGTCAAAAATCATAGGTGCCTTGCTAAGTAGCTATGATCAAAAGATGTTTCATCTTCTGTTATTTTAGTCTTTTATTCTGTTGTTTTTAGTGCTCTGTCATTTACCTATTGGATGACTGTTTAAAGTCAAAATGCGAGCAATGTGATAAAATTGAAAGGTTCATATATTTGTGTCCTCTTAATGGTTAATTTCCTCTTCACAAAATTTTGTCCGAATGGCTTTTATTCCCTTTAACTTTTAGGGATAAATGGAAGCCAGAAATACCTGCTTGTTTTTAAGAAGTGTTCTGTTCTTGAAAACCAGCCTCAAAACCTTTCTTTAGAGTTTAGCTTAAATTTTGAGTCTTGCTGCATTTGTTATATCACCAATAGTCAGAGTTTTGAGATCTTTCTGTTACAGCTTTAAAACATTTCCAAAATCACTTGTTTTGGATTTAGTAAAGGAGTGCTAAATCTAGTTTGTTCTGACTTGCAAACCCTCAGTAGAATAAAGGGCATGGATGGTTGGTGGAGTCTTTAGTTATGGTTGTCTTCAAAAACACACTTGAAAATGTCAAGAGGAACATTGAGATCACTTAGGAGATGAATCAATGAAGGGAACACACCTCTTGCTATCAGTCTTACAATACCTTGTCACAAGTTAAGTATATTGCAAACTAAGTGCCTAAATCTGTTTTGATACTGAAGAAATCAATGGTATTAAGCTTTGAATGGAACTATTGGTATTTTTTAAAAATACTGACTTTCAGTTTATTTTAATGCCAACTCTAATTCAGCAACACTGAATTTAACACTCTAAAAGCCATTTTACGTTGCCTGAGAAAGCTGTATTTGTCTGGCAATACCTATACAGGTATAGCTGGGGAAGAGAGACTTGTTCCAGCTTTGATGGAATCCTATGCCTTGAGTTACCAAATTATGTCAGTTCATTGTTTTCGTAGGATTTCTTTAGTAAAATTGAACAAAACATTTCAGTCCATCCACTGGGAGAGAAAGCAATGCTTTTATGAAAAGAAGCCGGCACCTCTTATGGTTGCACTTTGTGTCACTGATATGTTTGTTCTTGGGGAGAGGTGAAGCCTTTAGAAATGCATTTTTTACTTTTGGCTCGTGTATCTTAGGGTCACTTGCTGATGTTTTTGGTTTGTTTGGTTTTATGGGTATTTTTTACTGCAGTGCTTTAAGTTCAAATGTAACTCTTTGAAAGTGACGAAAAGAATCTTTTATGGTATTTTGCTTTCCTCTTCTCTCCCTGTCCCAGTCCCCCACCACCATATAACTTTAGAAGAAGTCCTGTTGGTTATAATGAAATAAATGAGGTGTTGTATTTGTTGGCTTTTTATGAATAAGCTAGTATTCATTTATTGCTGCATTCTAATAAAGGAATTCAGGTAATGGAGGTTAAGTATGCCCTGGAGTATAATTAGAAAACAAATTTGTTGGTTGCAAACAAGGCACTGCGAATTTGATTCTTGGCTCTTTTTTGGGAAGGAGGTATAAATGTTAATTTTACTGCCTTCTAGCTTAAAATACAGTAAAGGTTAAATAAATATGAAGCAGAAAAAACTCCTAGTAGTATGACCTATAAAAGTATAAATGGCCTAGTGTTCTCTTCTGTTTGTACTCTTTCAGCAGCACTAAGTAATTTCATGTTAGTGCAGTAGCATTCAGTACTGCATCATATATGGCTTGTGTATTCAAAAATACATTCATAATGCAATGTTGTTTTTCAAAACAAAACCCACAACAGAAATCCCACGAAACAGCAAGAGTCAAGATTGTCTTTTATGAAAAGTCCCACTAGGTGCCAGCAAAGGACCTCTACAGATTATATGAGCCAGTGAAACATTTTGTAGGAATTCTTGATCCCTTTACTCTTGGAAGAGTTGACAGTATATTAACTTCTTTGGCATGCTGATAATTTTATTTGAAAAATGAAAATTAAAAAAAAATAATTAGTTATGTATGAGGCAATTTGTAATAATTATATGGAATAGCTTTCAGCTGTAGTACTCTTTGGTAGTTTTTTAATCTCTCTGCATACTTAATTCAGTGTTCTAAAGTTTGTGTAGCTGGTCACATATCTGCAAATCACCTTGAACTGTAATGAATGTGTCCTTACTCTGGACTTCCAGCAAACAAGATGAGGTAGTTTAATTTGTAAGAGTAATTTTGTTTCTTTCTATCTTTAACAGCTGTAGTTAGAAAAGGTCAAACTAGAAAGAAAAATAAATGCCAGATTATTAACCAGAAAAACTTTTTTTGGCTCCTATTCAGTTGCACCTCATTTAAAATTATGAATTAATAAGCACAGAGGGTTCTACTATGTGCAGTTCTTTAGAAAGTGAGATTGCTTAGCAGCATGTGGATTGCAAGATAATGCCAGATTTCTTTCAAGTTTTATTTAAATAGTGCAGAAAAACATTTTCTTAAGGGAGAGGAGGCTTATTTCACTAGTTTGTGCATAATTCAGACCTCAGCAGTTTGCTAGCATGGTTACTATTTGGAAATTCAATCCTGGACTTGATACTCAATTATATGGGACTTCATTCCTACCAACTTCCTGTAATTCTAAACCTATGGGTAAAAATATTAGTAGTCATACGCTGCTGAGGAAAGTACGGACACATTGACTCAGCTCGTGCAGCCGCACAGGCGTTGCTGTTTGGAACTTGGAAGTTCTGGAAGCCTATTATATTTGCATTCATTTATGCAAATTCCAGAAGGTCTAATTGAAACAAGGTCAGTAGTGTTTGTCAGTGTGTCGCAGCTGAGGTCCTTGGAACCTAAGTGCTTTTTAAGTGAAGGCTTTCTGACTGCAAGCAATCAACGACCGTCCAGAAACTACAGTTCAAGGAATGGCTGACTTATTTCAAGAGGTACTTTCTTTTAAAATGCTAGTATCTTGTAGAAATTAGGACAAAGACTGCAACTTTTATGGGCTTTTCCTGTTGCGATGTACCAGATCTGCGTTCTGTGCAGCTGCCTGTAGCCTTTCTGCTGAAGGATCTTTGTGGGTTTCATTTGCTAACATGCGTGGAAATGAGAACAAATGGCACGCCGGTTAAGATTGCATTTTGCTGCCCAAAGAAGCAACACAGATCCATTATCAGAAACCTCTGAAGATTTTTTAGATAGTAATAATTGTATGTACTTCAAAAAATCTCAGAGTTCTGCACCTAGCATTACACAAGTGAAACTAACTCCTAGACAAGCTGCTTATGCACCTGTAGTGCAACAAGGAACTAATCAAGAGAAAAGCACAACTGTTTCTTCACTGCAAATAAAAAAGAGCAGTTCACTGCACATTTCCTTGCAGTCTAGGAAGCAGAGTGGGTATTCTCAGTTTGGTGATGCTGTGGCTGCTGGTGAAGACACTTCATTCATTGGTATTGGTAGTGAAGGGAGCTGTGGTGCTGGAGCTGTGGCTGATCACCGATCTACTGACAGCCTTCTGAGCAATGCTGCTCTGGGCAGAGGCAGCCTCAGCAGCATTGCAGCAAGTGACAGTGGCTCCTTCAGCAGTGCTGGCAGTGACTATGGATCATGTGCAAGTACCACAAGTGATGGAGGTTCATATAGTAACAGTGTCATCAGTGACAGTGGCAGTGGCTCTCTTTGGACAAGTGACAGTACTTTCTGTAGTAGTGTTGCACATGGTGACTCTTCATATAGAAGCACTGCAAACAGATGTAATCCCTCCAGGAGCAACTCATCTCAGGAAACACTGTATAGAAGTAGCACTACTTTTGACCAAGATGCTTTGTCAGTGAGGAAGAAAACTAAAATTCCATTGCGACGTTGTTCATCACTGGTTATTTTTCCTAGGAGTCCTTCCAGTACTCCCCCAGCTTCTCCGGTAAGCTCAGGTCAACTACCACATAGAGGCACCTATCAAACATCTCATAAATTAATTATCTCTCCTAGTGAGCTGGCACAAAAAGAAGATCAGACCATTTCCAAGGGATTCCTTTCAACGGCAGTCAATGGACTTAGACTTTCTAAAACTGTTTCCTCTTCTGGCGAGGTCAGAGACATCCGACCGCTGTATTTGAATGCATCATTACAGGACAAAAATCAAATTTCAAATGGTCCTCAGCAGGCCACCTGTGAAGAAGTACCTGATGGCTTCTCATGTGTTTCATTTCATCTTACACAAAGAGCATTTGCATCAGGCAGTGAAATGGTTAATGGTTCTTGCAGTCGAGAGTTAAATCTGAACTCTGGTGCAAAATACCCTCATTTAAAACTGGAACGTAGCACATCTGCATGTCTGCCCTCAAAAACAGATTCAGATTATCAGATTAATATAAATGAACTAGGAAGACCGAATGCACAGATGAGCAAAACTCACCATATTTTGCAAAGAAGTGTTTCCTTGGAAGGATCACGTCAAAAAGTATCTTGCTGCTTATCCAGCCTTAAATACAAGTGTCATAGTGCAAGGACGTCTCAGTTGCACATACAGTTCAAAGCTGGGAATGAAGAAAAAGCAACTGGTTTTAGGAAAAGATATGGAACCTCTAAAAGGGAAATGTCTAGCACTTTGTGGAGGCCCCATAAGGTGAGTGTTGTGGTTTGTAGAAAAATGTGATGGTATTTTGCAGTCGAAATTTAGCTGGAAAGTAATAAAAGTTTGCAACCAAGACTTAAGCGCAGTGATTTCAGAGTTTCCTAATGGTGTCAAATTATCACCATTAGGAAGTTAATTTTTTAATTATGTGTAACATTTGGGTTTTAGATTAGTTTCTTAGAATATAGTACATACAGTAGCATAGGTGAATAGGTGTCACTGTGAAATACATGTATTTAATAGATTTTAAACAGTAGTTTGCTGTTTGCCTGAACTTGAAGGAATTTTCTTGTCTAGTTATCAAGACTTGGGAGCCTTTTAAACTTCAGATTAAATTTTGTAGTTACAAACACCTAAGTTTTCAGTAAATGAATGGTAGTTACTCAAGTTGTTTGCATATAAAATGGGTAAAATGAGTGATCTTTTGTTTTTATTTCAGATAGGCTTTATTTTACAGAACAGTTTGTTATATGTAGAATTAAAGATAAGTACTATTTGAGCAGAGAGACTGTAAATACCGTTTGTTTCTGTATACACCCTGAACCACAGGAATTTTCAGAGTTTCCTCTCACTCTTATTTTTCCTCCTTCCAACTACTATTTCAGCCTGAGCGGTGCAGAGTAACTTAATACCCCTCCCAACAACATTTCTGTTCAAATTATAGGACATGGGTCTAGAAGGCTTATATTAAATATATATATATATTTATAATGAAATTCATGTCCAGCTAAACTGCAGAAGTGTCTACTCTTATTAACTCGTAAGGCAGTTAGTAAAGTGTAGGCCACATGAAAGGTGGATTTCAAGCCTCATTTAAATAATATTGTGAGGACTTAAATTATCGGAACATTTTCAGTTATGAATGCTGATAAAAGTGCAACAATTGGTGGTTATTAAAATTGTTTTAAGAACTCATTCTTGTTGATTTGACACTACTACCATATAATTAACATGCTTGTTTAAGTAAAGGGCTTTTTGCCAAAGACCTTATAATTATGACAATCCCTTTCTAAACTAGTAAGACAGTTACCTCAGAGGTGTTAGCTTGGAATTTTCAGTCTTTTGTTGCCCTTAGAGAAGTGCCTGATGATTTCTGAGTTCTTTAGTGCTTTTTGACAGGAGTTTAAAGAAAAATGCTCTTTCCTTTGTGGGAAACTGTGATTTATGTTAAGCTTCCTTATAAAGCTCACAGTGGATCACAGATAATCACTATATATATTTATATATATATGTCCATACTGTTTTGTGATTCTTTGTCCCAGAATCACACTTTAAACTGAGGGGTAACATCCACAATAAGCAGAAACAGATTAGATCCAGACTAATTAAAATGTGTTAGATATTTTGAAAGTATATTGTGAAAAAATGTTGAGTCGTGGTCTTCAAGTACATTTCTCATCAACTTGCACTGCTGGTCTTGGTGTTTAATGGGAGCTGATATGAAAGTTATTCTCTATTTTAATCCAAGTTCAGGATTAGACTGTTAGCTAACATTTCCAGAAAACCTCCTAGGACACTGGACTGGCAATAGTTTGTTTCAGTTCCCAGGAGCAGTGTTTACAATGGATTCACACAAATACCAGGTAGAGGAACCTTTCAGTCCTCAAATGGCTTTTTTCAGTTTTTATGTAAAACCAGTAAATAGGTAAATATTCTATAAAACATGTTATCAGAAAATGTAAAAGCTTCCCCCCACCAAACCAGGCAAAAGCCATAGTTGACTTAACAGCAGTTCAGCAATAACACTGGAATAAAATAGGTAAGTACCATTGTATTTGTATTGGTCTTTGTGACCAATATAACAGATTCTATGGCAATCATTTAATTACATAGTCCAGTTAATTATCATGGTATATTGTGACTCATTTAAAAATAAACAACTCCCAAAATATTTCTCTTGACTCCAGTTAGTCTGGCCTAGTATATTGATATGCTGAGTCTGGGTTCAAATTTAACAAGTTGATACTGGAGTAGCATTTAGTAATGTCAGCTATCTGTACAGGGCAGCCATGAAATCAAATCAGTGCTGTGGTCAGAGACTCCAGAGGCTGAAGCAGCAAAAGGTCTATGCATTCTTTTCTTCTGTGCCTTGCTACCAGCCTTCAGCCACCTCGGATCACATTTCCTGCTTTCCATAATCAACAGCTTGTTAAAGGCTGGCTTAAAAAAAAAATCAACACCATTTCTATGACGACTGACTGGCCTTGGAAATATTTTTAATTAAGTTACAAAATGGGGAATGGTGGTGGCCAGTGTGCCACTGCTGGTCTTTAGTGGAAATTTATTGAATAGGTTCTGTAGTAGATATTGGAATTTCATTTATGTGAAGCAGGAGGAAGAGATAAGTCCATGGTTACAGCATTGAAAGTTGCCCTTGACCATGTATTTCTGCTTTAATGTTTTGGGGGTTTTTGTTATTTTTTGGGTGTTTTTTTAGTGCATTTGTCTCTGCTTAGGGTAGAAATAATATGCAACTAAAGCAGTGGATTGGGAGGGTAGGAGTGAGTAAGGGAACAGGTTATTGTCATCATACATACATAAACTCCAAGTCATACAGAGAAAGGCAGAAACAGTGAATACAGTTCCAGTTCTTGCAGAATATAAATAAACTTCTAAAGAATAAAGGCTCTGGTATTCTCTTTCACAAGTATAATACCATGTTGACATACCTGTTGATGTTAGCTGTTCCTTCCCCATCAGTATCATTCTCTGTTGGATAATTTGAATATTGTAAATGTACTTGCATATCTGTTTCAGCAGCTGTATACCTTTAAAATAACGTCTTATACGATTGAGGGAATCATTTGTGTTATAGGCCTTTTGTTTACAAGTAATTTTGCTCAAGTTTTGTCTGTAGTTATTGAAATGAAATGTTTTGCAACAAAAAAACCTCCGAGCTTCAGAGATGGTATAAAACAACAGAACTGCTTTTCTAGTGTCAGATTCATGTAAGGAAAACCTTTTAGTTGGAACTTCCGAGCCTTTTTCACTAAACTCTGGAACTTTGTCTTCATAAAAGATGCTATTTGAATCTTGCTGTACTAAATTTAAATTTAGTAAAACAGTAATTCGAGGGGGCTGTGTGTGTGAGGATTTCTCTTTTGAATAACTTTCCAGCTGATCTGAACATGCTGAGGTGATGAGAACCTGTGTCTGGAAGGTTGTGACTCCCTTGATAAACGCTGCACCACAAGTTAGTGCTGAATAGTCTGAGGTTGTCTTCTCTCGTGCATTCTCCTTAGGGGTAGAGCTTCTGTCATAGCATAACTCCCTCTCAGAAAATAGTGAGCCAGCCAGGGAGAAGCACCAAGAGAAGGGAAGGACAGCTGTAGCTTAGCTCCAGCTTTGCACATGGAGCAAAGGGCTGCATGAGTGTCAGTGTCCCAAATCTGTGCAAGGAAGTGAGGTGGAGAAGGAGCAGCAAAAGCAGATTATGGAGCCAATAACAGGCGAAGCACCAATTTGCATTACTTTATGCTGCTGTGCTATGGCAACCTCATAATCTAACAACTTTCATATTGTTCAGTATTGCATGTCTTGAGGGATCACATTACAGGACCATGTGGTGCAATGCTGTGTCATGATCTGTCAGCTAAGTCAGGCAGAGTTGGGGTGAAAGGAAGGTGGTGTCTTTCTGAGGACTTGTGGGGATGACTGGGCTAGACTTAAATCACATTAGAGGGTATGTCTTGTGTCTGTGACAAATTTTAGAAGCTGAAGTATGCATTAGTACATTGAAGGAAAGACAGTGGAAACTGTTAATCACAACAGAAAACAATTTATAATTAGTTGTAGGTAATTTCCTGCTTTCTATGCTTTAAATGGCAATGACCTGTAGTGCTTTAATAGTTGGTACTAATTTCTTCTGTTTTTCATCTTGCTTAAATGCAGAGTTTAGTTACACCTTTTTCTCTATGTTTCTTCATGCTTTAGCTTTTGATGAGCAGTCCTTCCTCAGGGGGAGAAAAAGTGGCACACAAAGGATGGGACAGATCTTAAAGCCTGGCTATGAATGGTTGATACATGAATGCATTAGCAAAGGAAGTGATCAAATGATATTATATGGTAGTAACTCGATCCCTGAAGTTTTTCAGTTTTCACAGGTTGTATTTGGCAGCTATGAACCATATGCAACTTTCAGGATATCACTGTACTCTAAGGAAGCAGATACTTGAAGATACCAGTATATTAAAGCCCTGGCCCTTTGTAGTCCTCAGCAAACATTACATGCACTTAGTAAGGAGAAGTTTTATTTGATTGTGCTCTGCAGAGATTATGATTAGCCTTATTCTGTTTACAGTCTGCAGCTGAACTGAATTTGGGCAGGTTTCTCATGCCAGAAAGAAATGGGGAAACTAAAACTGCAGAACCATGCAGAGCAGGCCTCCTGAAACAGCTTATGTAAATATGTAATTATCCAGTTTTCAGGGTGATTCATGTCCTTTTAATCTGCCATGAGAGGGTTGGAAGCGTTGGTGCTGTGGCTTCTTTAATGTTGCTACAAGCTATTGTTACTCTGTTTTTTAAAACGTGGTGTACCTACAAGAATGTGTTAAAGTAAAACTTGTTCCTAGGGCAAGCTAGAGACATTCTTCTGTTACTCCTCACTAGCCAAAGAACTTTCAGGCTTTCAGATACAAGATCATGATCATTGTTTTAATTTCTTTTGTTTTTCCCCAAATAGGCAATTTGGAAATCTGTGTTGAAAAATGCCAAGTATTGCACACATGAAAAGCAGCTAATGATGCACCCTTGGTGATGGCCTCCTGTACTGGTCAGGAAATGGTTTGTGCCATGGGGAAAGACCCTGCTGAAAATGTCAGCTCAGGTCTTGTTGACAGGCAAATAAAAGCTGAGGATTCATTAGGGAAGAAATAAACTAAAAAAGTTAAAACCACCATTATGGAATTGTATAAATCCACACAGGTGCATGGAATGTATATTTCTGGTCCTACTTTTTTGGGAAGCATGGATAACAGAAATAAAAAAAGAAGGGTTGCAAGATTGGTGTGAGTTTTATGTGAGGAGAAACACTAAGTAGGCCAGGGGGCTTTCAGCTTTGGGGAAAAAAAAAGTATACAGGGAGTTTATAAAACTATACTTTAGGAGAGGTGAATTTTTCCATTCCACTTTCAAAAAAATATGTTGTTTTATGTGCTGCAGAGGAAATTGTCTCAAGATCTACATATCAGAAATAGAAATGGATTTTAAGAAGTTTGGTAAGTTGAAAAAAGGTCCATCAAAGGATATTGTATTTTCAATATGTATTTTAGTGTCAGGATCAAGAGGTGCATGGTAGTAACCACCACCACATGGTAGGACCACTTATTCATTAGAAACTGGGGGTTGTATCAAAGGAAGTACTGTTCTTAATTGCCACTATTATTATTCCTTAAGCATCTGCTCTTGACCATTACACGGAAAGGATACAAGGGTAGGCAGAGTGTTAATCTGACCCTCAGGCTCTCTGGTGCCTGCTCAGCCCTTGCAGTCACAGAGGATCAAGTGGTAGAAATGCTTTCCCCTCACCCTTGGCAGAGAGAGCTCTTCTGTGTTCTAACACGTGTTTTCTCATCTTCCAGAAGTGGATGAATTTCACAGATTAAGCAAGTAAGCAAAACTGAGTGGCCTTTTCAGTCATTTGCTTATGACTGACTTTCACCCTTGTCTGAAGGGGACTGCCCTGCATTTCTGTTAAGTGTCTCTGTTTCAAGTGTACTCTTTTCCTTATTCCCTGTGACAAACAGAACATGCTGATTTGGGAATGCAGCCAGCAAAATGTTTGTAGCTCATTGCAATGTTAGTTTATGGATCTGTAATCATCTCTGTTTCAAGAGAGTGCATTATTCTTTTTTTCTGTCATGATAGTTTACAATAAACTGAAAAGTCTACAGATAGATGCAATTACAGTTTGAGACCTTGGGCTGCTTTCAGCTGTATCAACTATAACATAAGCAAACAGAATTTAAGAAGGACAGCAGCAAGTTCCTGACTGAAATTACATACAAACTTGGAGTTGTTGAAGTTAGGGCATATTAAAATGCAAATGAGACATTCAGCTACTCAGTAAGACGAATGTGGTAAAGAACACAGAACTGGATTCTTTCAGACCTAGATGATTTCTCTGGAAATCAGTGATTTTCCTAGCATAAGGGAGATGGCCTGTTCGATAATGTGAAAGTACAAGGGCTTTTTGAAAGAAAATGAATTCCATAATTTATTATGAACATTCATTATTTTTCAATAGAGTTTCTGCATTGGCCAATTATTCTACTAATCATTGTTTCTATTAAGTTTGTTTGGGGACAAATATTTAGGTTATTAATGAGAAATCTAAAGTGGTTAACATCTGGCAAATTACAGGCTAATAGAACCATGTCTGAGGTGGGAAGTGTAATACAACTTAGGTAGTGTTATTGAGCTTGTCTGAAATAAATTGTAATACTGTTCTGTTGGAAAAGTAATTGTGGTTGATTATTTGTGTTGTGCTCACCTTTTGTCATTAGAGGTTGAGGCATCCAAGGTCAGTTCATGCAGAGGGGTTTTGGACAGGTGGGATTTACAGCTTGAGCACAGCAGACCTAAAGACAAAGCCAACCACTGAGTTCTGCTCTAGCCAGGTCCTGTAGCAGAAGGTTTAGGCTTGGGGCTGGGAGAGGTCGATAGGTGGGGCTTGGGACTCCTGTTAGCAGTGGCTGAGGACTAAAGCTGAGTGTGGAAAGCACGGAAAGCTGCGGTGTGGCTGGCAAATGCCCCTGGGTGTGTGCTGGTGCAAAGGCACAGGGCAGTCCTGAGTTAGTGCTGATGCTGCTTTTGCATCAGCAGTAGATTTGGAAACTGCTGGGACTGACTTTGGAGCAGGGTGAGGCCATGCAGCCCTGGCCAGCTCATTTCATTTAGGACTGAAAAGCAGATTCCAGCTTCAACCTGACTTTATGCCTCTGTTAGATCTTGAACTGGATCAAGTGAACTTCATGGGAGAGAGACCATGATGCAGACATGCTCCAGTTGTCTCCCTTTTGGAGAAAAATAATTTATCTTATTTTTAATTCTGTTTCTTCCCTCTTGCTCTGAAAAGCAAAAAAATGATTTACTGTATCAAGTCCTTTGGCTGAATGTGTTAATTAGCCATTGTGGTAAACATCTGCAATATCTGGTTTATCTGTTGTTACTTCTGGGAGCAAATTACACATGCAGTTTTAACATTTGATAAGAGTTTTACATTTCTGTGTTTTAAGCTTTATAATGTTAAAGCGTTAAATGTGAAGGTAAAAGTGCACCTGGAATTGTTACTACAAGAGTTTGTTTTTCAAACTATCTTTGAATTCTTAAGATTTGGCAAAAAGGCTTTCACAAATAGGTGCAAGAGTTTTATTTTTATACTTTTATGAAGATAACTGACTTGATGTCAGGAATGACTTGTTGAAATAGTGTACTTAATTAAATATTTGGTACTGTTTTCTAATTTTTTATTGTGGTGAATATTGACGATTTAACACAGGAGGACCAATCTGGATTGGCTTTCGACTTTTCATAAAATTAGTATAAGTAATATATCTGCTTTTTGTATGGTGGCTTGTTTGGCACATGCATAGATTAAACCAAAGGGACTTGAACTCCTGATGAATAAAATCAATGTATTCGTAACTTCTGATATGTTCTGTGTTTATGTTGTTCTGAAGTATGATCTGGTTATATTAGACAACTTGCCTTCCTGTGAACTGTGTAAAAAAAAGGCTATCTTAAATTGCATCGTTAATAAAGACAAATGCTCAAAGCAGCACATATTGGATGAACTAATATATGAACGTTGTTGTAAAAGTACTGTAAACTAAATATGAACTTTTAAGGAAACAGTAAGATTTTGGTGCCATATAAAATGTGTAAGCTATAAATGGAGAAACAGATGATGCTTTTTGTTTGGTCTTTAGATAAGCAGTTGTCTGAAAATATCTTTGGAAGTGAGAGAGAATTAGTGAAAATAACTTCAGTGTCATTTCTAAATGCTGTCTGTTAAGCAGATGGTAAAACTGCTGAGGCATGTTGTGCTGACACCTTGCTGCTGAAACAGCCAGCAGGGCTGGAGGTCCTGCAGAAACACATGTTGTGTAATAACCCTTGATCTAACAGTATGGATTCTCCTCCCGTGAAAATGCTGATAGGGTCTTGCATCTCTCTGTCCTAGATGCCAACTCTAAAGAGATGCCTACGTGTCATTAAAAAAAAGTCTCACAATCCACAGGTCCCCCTTAAAAATACAGGAGCCTGGGACTGTAATGAATTCCATGCAACCAACTGTTTATTGCATTGCAAGGCAGAGAAAACATTACTTGGGAATCCGTGAATTTGGTACAATTTTAATGTCATAATTGAATCTTGTTTTTTAGAAACTGTTACTTTTCCATGATGAATAGGATTTGCTGGCAGTAATTTATGGAAAAAAAAAGCTCACTTTTTTTCAATTTAGAGTTTAAGAGAACAAAATAATACACTCAGCGCAGCATGAAAAGAAAAATACTTGAGTTTGCTAGTGTAGCTCAGGAAAGTTTTTTCATTCTCATCAAGCTTGTAACTAATGTTGATGTTTGGGTGTTTAAGCAAGAAGAATGTTGGTTTTATAAGGCATCTATTGAGCTCTTGTTTTCTTAAGCAGCGATAGTCTAGATCACTGTTTGTTTTTTCAATTTGAATTGACACTTATGTTCCCTCCAATAAAAGCTGTATGCTTTCTTGTTTTGCCATACAGCTGTGGATTTCTGTGCAAAGAGCAACCTGTGCACAACCAGCTGCCAGTTTATTCAGGAAAAGACTGGAAATATGCTTGGATTCTAATCAATGCACTTATACCACCAAGCGTTTGTCACAAAAATTGGTAGAGAAAATACTTGTTATTTCAATACCCTAGTCTTATACAAGAACTGTCTCAAAAGGCTGTGTGGTGAATCCAGCAACTAAGAAAGGCATTAAATTCAGTGACCCATTTTCAAACCTGATAAAGGTTATGTTCTCAGTACTGCTCTTAAATGTGTGACTCAGATAAGCATGTTTAAAATCTGCTTCAATTTCTGATGGGAGTTGCAGAAAAAAAGTCCAAAATATAAAACTTATTAAGCATGTATTTATAAAATAGATGAAAATGAGTTTTAAACAGAATTACTGTCTTTTGGTGCTTTTCTTTGAATGCTTTGGCGTTGCACTGGAGTTCTCCAAATGAATTGTGTACAGCAGCTGTCTGTCCTCACCTGTTTTTAATAACTTTCTATAGACTAAACCAGTGAATCAGTAAAATACAAGGCCTCTCTGTTAGTGCAGTATATCATTAACTGAGGTTTCTGCCAAGCAGAAAGTCTGAGTTCTCTGGCTGTTAAGAAATTAGAAGCTGACAAGAACAACTGCCCCACTTGTGTGTGTTGCCTGCTGTGGCGAGCAGAGATCCAAACAGTTTCAGCTCCAGTGGCATTTGGTTGTTGAGTGTGCGGTGCTGTTGCGAGGCTGCCTGGGCACCTCTTGGCAGCAGGCAGCTGGTCACAGTGGGCACATTGCTGCAGATCATTCCTGCTGCCTGATTTATGTGCTGCTTGTTTGGAGGTCAACAAAAACCTCCACTCGGGGTTTTGCTGTCTAGCTGGAGGAGAAAGTACTGTTTAGGAGGTGGTTAGTGAGGCTGACTCTGCTAAAAATAGCAAGAGAGACAGGAGAATAATAAAGAGAATAACAGGAGCCCATACTCGAATTATGCTGGTAACAAACACAATGTTCTGAGGGTTTCTAAAATAGAGCAAACTTTTGTCCCACATTCCAATAATTTATTTGGAAAGCATGTTCCACTTGAGGATTGCCAAGAACTTTACAAATACTAAGCCTTTTAACGTGTCTAAGGTATGTGCTGTGCCATTTTAAAAAGAACCTCATAGGCAAAAATGATAACTATTTTTATCCAGATTCCTGTGGTCTGTAATAGCACAGAAAGTTTTCCTTCAGTAGTTCAGGGAAGCCTCCTCAGGTGGGAAACCTGTTGTAGCTTTCTTTCTCAAATCAGTTTGTGGACTGTGGTGGATTGTATATAAGGTTTTGTATGTTTTCATTTTTGTCCCCTTCAGATCTAAACATGACATCCACACTGCAAACTGAATTTGAAGTGATATATCTCCAAATTTCTAGTATTTTACCACGTATGACAATCCAGTTGTGCTTTTTGCCGGTGTAAAAATTGGAGGCCCATGTGAGACACTGATTCTCCAAATACTTGTATGATTTAAAGGTTAAACGGATGAACTTAGGACAACTGAGCTAAGGAAAAAAGGTACCAGAATTACTGAGGCAAAAAGAACTGCTTCAAGAAATACCTATACTTTAATATCAGAGGGACCAAAAAATGGATAGAATTAGACTGGAGTTTTAATGCTGTAAAACATTTGAATTGAAAATTAAAATAAATTTTTTAGAAGAAAATTGAAACACATGATTTTGCCCTAAGGTGTAGGAAATAGATATCAGCAAGCTGCAGAGCTTTGTGGTGAAAAGTTTTATGGACATACATTAAAGTTCTGGGGTGATTAGTCTGAATAAATGCAACAACAGATTTAGGAAAGAATAGGCACCAAAAGTTATGTTGGCTGGAAAAATCAGGAAGCCTAGAATTTCACAGGTTGCATGAGCCACAGAGTTGAAAACTTTAACAGCTCCTTACTCAGTCTGTGCAAAAACATGTAGTCTTGTAGTGTAGGGTTGGTTTTTTTTAAAGCCATAAGCTTATACATACCTGCAAAAAATTCCCTGCCAACCTGAGTTTATTCCACAGGCACTGGTATGTCTTCATGTTAAATAACCTTTATAATACATTTTCCTGCTTTTGTGGAGGTTCACAAAGGTTTTCAAATCACAAATTAATTTGAAGCAATTTACCACATGCTCCAATAATCCAGCAAGAAGTCAAGTAAAGTACTGCTGGTGATGATTATTGGTGAATACTGAAATTACCTGTGTAGATTACTGAAACTGTAATTTCTTTGGCAAGCAAAAATCCATTATGAAAAGTCAAGTGTGCAGCAATACTGAGTATTGCCTGTCCCTGCCCTGGTCTGACAGCTCTGTGTTCGTAGTCTGGTCCCAGTTGGACAGTCCAGACGTCCAAGTCAGGGTAAAATCTTTTGCATGGTCATTGTTAAATCTAAATTCTTCAATGTGTGTAGACAGGAGGTATTTTTTCATAGTTCTAATAGATTTTCATGCCAAGCTTGGGACCACTGGAATTGCTGGAACTTCCAAAGCACTTACCACAGATTACACTTACTTTTGCTTCTTGTTATTTTTGACAGTAGCTGTATGATTTGGAAAAGAAAAAAAATGTTTCTACCTGCCTGTTTTAAACAGCTGCCCAGGTTTCTGGCAGTTGTTGGGTGCTCCTAGGGAGAAGGTCCTGTAGGACAATACTGGAAATGCTCAGTCCTGATACTGAACACCTCTCCTGTTTGGTTAACATTTGTCTGTATAATTTAGTAAACAGTCTAAATCTCCACCCCCAGCTCCTTCAAATTTTGTTTTGAGAAAGGCAGAGCTGTCCAAGGCTCTGAGTCTTGGGTCAATCAGAACTTGCTCTGTACAGAACAAATTATGCCTATAATTCAAAAATGCCTTGTTCGAAGAAAGTATTACTATGCTATTGGGGTGTGGGGACAAGGTTTTAAAAACACTTTGCAGCTTTCAACTTTCTGTGATGTCTGTTTTTGTTTTCTGTAGACTCGAGATGATTTCCTTGGACAAGTGGATATTCCTCTTTATCAGTTACCGGTTTGTATTTTTTGTTTTTAAGACTATGAAAGGAAAAAAAAATTTCTATGTGCACTCTGTTAGTCATCTAAGGAAGTTAACAATACTGTTAATAAAGTGATTAAATTCTGCTGTGTGGGTTCTTTGGGTTTTTTTTGGTAGATCTGTTTGGGATTTTTCAATGCTGATTATAAAATAATGTAGGTTACCTTGGTTTTCAATACTGGAGTGCTTTTGTCTTTCCATTGTTTTACAGTCTTATCTTTACAAGATAAGAAGACATCATAATTATTGTCATGTCTTAAAATATTTCTTTAAAGTCCATAAATTTGTATTTACTGTTCCTTATACACATGAACAGATAGAAAAAAGAGGGTAAGTGGGAAATAGAGCTAGTGTTGCTTTGGTCAATTTGTTTTGTTTCTTGTATTCCTTTTGCAAAGAAGATAATTAGTTTCAAAGAAATATCACCAAGAACATTGAAATAAATAAGATTTTTCATTTTCTCCAGAAGTCTCAAAACATTAGCAGATACTAACAGATTTATCAGGAAGTGTCTTAAAAATAGGGTAGCAACCATGGCGAACCCTTTCCAAGAGCAAGTGTTTCGTTCTGTAATGTGCACAGACACTGAAAGGTAATTGTTTTCTTCAACCAGAGGATTGATCTTACTGCTAAGGTTAAAGCTGGTATTGCTGTTACTGGACTTGAACCTGTAATTTAAGTTTTAAAGTGTTATAAGGCCTTTAAAGAAATCAGTTACAAATTTCTGATAGTTTTCTTTGATTTCAAGTGTTTGATAAGGATTTTTCTTGAAAAAAATTCTTATTCCAGACAGAAAATCCTAGTATGGAGAGACCATATACATTTAAGGATTTTGTTCTTCATCCAAGAAGGTTAGTAATACCACATGGAAATTCTAATTTTTATATCTAAACAGTGCTCTTATGTAATTAGTTGTAAATATATATGCATTTTCTAAGTTCTTCTGTTTCCATCACAGAAATTTGGGGAGCCATTTCTAGGATATTCATATTCTTCTAAATAGTCAGCATTATTTTAAATACTTATGGTATTCAGAGGTCTGAAGCCTCCATGCCATTATAGAACTCAATTAGAAGTTTTATAAAAGTCAGATTATAAAAAGTCAGTTTTGTGTTGGAACATTAAGAATAATCCCCTCACTGTGCTTTTTCAGCTATTTTGTTTTACAAGTGTACAATAACGTAATTTTATTTTCTCTCCTGCAGCCATAAATCAAGAGTTAAAGGCCACCTTAGATTAAAAATGACTTACTTACCTAAAAACAATGGGTCTGAGGAAGAAACTACAGAACAGGCTGAAGAATTAGAGGTGGGAAAAAATGTGTTTATTGCTGAAAAATGAATGTTAGGAATCACTAAGTTATAAATGTTTTAGAAACAAACCAGTTAAAAGTCATTGCTTGTATCTTACATACAATTTAAAGTGTTTAAGTTCCTGTTGTAAGTACTGTTTAATATTGTTTGACCCCAGACAGACACTAACATCTCTCTGGTTTTAGAATTTCCACTCTCTCCAATCTATAGGGATATTTTGATCTTACCTACCAGATATATGTGATCTTTTTAAGCACATCCAATGTAGATTGATCGATTTCTTTTCCAGCATTGCCACCTTTACTGTAATTAAACTTTGTTACAGAAGGGTCTGTTCATCTGCCTCATGCATTCACAGCATTCGTATGAAATGACAGTATTTAAGTTTTTAATGTATTCTGTGAATGCTGTTTATTTTCCTGGAATTAACAACTTCTGGTACTAATATATTTAAGGACCTTGAGTTAAAACCAAGATTTCTGCATAAATAATATGCCCTGTCATTTTTTAAAAATAAACACACTAAAACCAGAGTCAAATTTGCTGGCTTAAGATGTCATGGAACTACGCCTTAAAAGGGGAAGTGGCTTGATAAATTAAGATATGTTTTTCAACTTCTGTAATACTAAAGGTGGTTATATTATGTCTTTCAGCCTGGGTGGATTATACTGGACCAACCAGAGGCTGCTAGCCAGCCACAACAGCAGCAGCAGGAATCTCCTCCACTGCCTTCAGGCTGGGAAGAAAGACAGGACATCCTGGGCAGGACCTACTATGTCAATCATGAATTCAGAAGAACACAGTGGAAAAGACCAACTGCACAGTATGCCTTTTAGCTTGAAAAATCAAGTTTTATATTACCTATAAGTAAAGCCGCTACCTAGTGTAATTCACCCTAGTTACACTGAAAGCAAGGAGAAATAAAATGTGAACAGTTTGAAAATAGAGATTATAGATAAATATAGAAATAGAGAAAGTAGAGATCTTTCCCTCACTTAGCCCTCATGCAGTGGTCACTGTCTAGTGATCATTTTGGTTTTACTCTGCTCTGGAAGTATGTGTTCAAATAGAAACTGTTTGCAGTTGGAGAGATAACAACTACAGGAATGGAAAGTAAATAATTTTTCTGTTTTCAGCCTGATTTTTTCTTCCCATCAGGGACTTCATTAAATAGTTTGCCTTATTTTTTTAGTTGTGTTTGTTTTTTTTTTTTTCTCCTTGGAATGCTAGCTGGTTCTTCAGCTTACACTTCACATTGACATAAGTGCTTATTCATTTTAAATAGTTTACTTTAATGTATACAGTGCAGACTGTTTGTTTTTCCTGTGCCGCAATGGCTGTGATGTATGTGCTGGCTGTGGCCGTGTTTCTGAGGTGTCCCCGTGCCCGCAGGGACAGCGTGGCCGTGGCAGACGCGGGCAGCGTGCGGCTGGAGGCCCAGCACGTGTTCACCCACCGGCGGCAGATCTCCGAGGAGACGGACACCGCCGACAGCCGGGATTCCCCCGAGGTAACACCAACACCTCCAAAGCGTTCTGAGTGCCAGGCGTTTGGAACCTAGCCCCAAAATCTCACAGATCTCAAAATCTCTAAACGCTTCTCTTAACTAATTGTAACTTGCAACTGTTTTTGAAAAATGTTTTCTCTTTATTTTCCTTTTAAAGAGCTGGGAAATTATAACTGAAGATGAGGCAACAATGTACAGCAGTCAGAATGTTCAAATACCTCTCTCGCAGAGTAGCTGTGATATACAGAGTCATCTTGCAGAAGAATTGAGTAACAGACTTACTACCTCTGGAAGTCCAGCTACTGGCCAATCAACAGCCTACACTGTAAATTACTTTTCTCATTCTTGTGGTAGAATTAGATACATAAATACTGTATTTAGGAATTATATTTTTAATTTTATCTCAAATGCACAGACTGTAAGAATAGACTTTTTATTATAGAACCCCATCTAAGCAGGCATTTTCTTCCTCTCTGCTTTGCTTATATGGATTTCTGCCTGAGGTTAAAACAGATTTGTGTGAACTATTTTCTAGTCTGTAAATCTACCTCTTAGTCTAGTGTCTTAAGAGTGCTGAAAACTACAAGTGAAATAATCTGTCTGTAACCTGAAAGCTTATTTCTAAGGGAGTTGTGCTTGTGAGTTACTTTTCCCATTAGAACAAGTTCTAGGATCGACCATTTTGCATTCTGGATATTGGGATAAGGTTTTATGATTGGATTGAGTAAACCTGCTGCTTCCTTAGCAGCAAAAAAGGGAGCTTGCTCAAACAGTTCCACAGCCTTAGTGCCAGCTGTGAAACTTGCCTGACCTCTGTGTGAGTCTGTTCACCTTGCTAACCCAGCAGAAATCTACTCTCTTTTCCCCAACTCTGCTTTTTTGTAGTTTGAGCAACTGAAACAGCATGCTAGGTTGGGTTGTCTGACAAATGCTACAGTAGCAGAGGGAAAACAGCAGGAATATGTAGCCAGGGTGAAACTCGACTTTTTGGTTGTAGCAACCAATTAAATAAGCTCAGCTGTCCTCTGAAACCCGAGCTCCACAAACAGCCTTGTAACCTGATATGTGACATAAGAAATCCACTGTCCATTGAGGAAAGCCTGTAGAGGTGACCCAGGCCATCTAGCCTGTTAGATTTTGGTATTGAAATAATCTTTAGTTTTTCTAATGGTAAGAATGCCTTTCCAAATGTAAATTTGGAATTGACAATATTTGTCTGAGTTTGTACAAATGTATCACTAGTGTTGCTGGAAACAGTCAAGTGAGACTAACAAGACTTTACTTCATTTCTGCTATTCAGCATGGGATGGATAGCAAGGAAACTGTTATTTCAGCTTGCTTGGGTGGCCTGAGCAAAGAAAGGGACAGATGTTCAAATTATTTGCCTTCCTTCATGTGCATTACACCCCACCCCCTCCACCAAAAAAAAAAAAAAAATTAAAAAGTTAATAACGATTTTTATTTGAAGTACTCCAATAGTATGTGGATAGGGAAAAATCCTTCAAATAGTTTTGGAGATTCTGGAGCAAAATGAAATACAGGTGCCTAGTTGCAGCAAGGGAGATCTAAATGTGGCTTTAGGCAGGAAGATGGACACTTATGCAAAGTCCAGGGATTGAATTGCACTTCTCAAATTTGTTATCTCAGACTGTCATATCTTTTCATTATTGACCTAATCAACGCTCTGGAAAATTGTGTTAGCTCTGCTCTATCACAGACTTTACTGACAACACAAAAAGTTCTATACTGTAAACTCAAATGTACTGTAATTATTTGTAATTAATGTTTTACATTCCAAAACATCTATTGCTAGAATTTTCTGAACTTTCACAAGCCTCTGTCATTCTAAGATTATACCAGACTATGTGAACCTGATGTTTCTAGCTGTTAAAACAAGAGTTTGAAAAATACAGTATTAAATCATATTTCAAAACAAATACAACACTTTGCTCAGGATGGAAACTGTAATAACTTGAAGTGTGATAACCATTGTTGACTGTTTGCTGCCATGCTTAAAGCTGCAGTAATAACTAATGTGTAACTAACTCCTTCCAGAACCATTCCAGCAGAAGAGGTAGTCTGCAAACATACAGACTTGAAGAGCAGCCTGCACATCCAGTGGTAAGTAATTTTTCAAAAACACAGGCTTTTAGCTGTGTTAGGTGCTGACATTTCAAATGAGATTTGGCCTTCCTTGCCCAGCAGCTGTCCTGACAAAATGGCAATTATGGGTCTAGTTCAGCTGTAAAGCTTTCATGTTTCAGCTTTGTTTAGCATTAGTTTGATGCATAGCCTGCAGAAGGAAGTAGTCTTGCCCTGATGATATGTTCCATTTTTCAAATGGTTTACCTTGTAACTGTTTACTTCTAATTAAAAACTATACCACATTCCATTATGTTTTCATGGTGACACTGGAAACTGTGATCACAGCCAGAAGTACAAGGCTGGATCAGCCTAAACCAGGTATATAAATAAATCCTTTAATGTGAGGAGTTGAATTTTGTATAAACAAACAAATAAAAGTCCTTTCTATTCAGGAAGGACTTAAATACTTCTTTATCTATTTTATCCAGTTCATAAAAGTCATGAACCTTCTGGGATATAGTTTTGTTGCTTTAATTTGACAGAGGAAAACCTTTTCACAGTAAGTTTCATAGTTTCCTTAATTGTTTTTCATCTGTTATCACTAATATTTAGTTACTGCCTACTTCGTCTGGATTACCCCCAGGCTGGGAAGAACGACAAGATGAAAAAGGAAGGTCATATTATATAGATCACAATTCTAGAACCACTACCTGGATAAAACCAGCTGTACAGGTATTGCCTGTCTTCAATTTACTGATGTTTGTATTCACTGAACCTTTTGAAGATCTCATGTAATAGAAGTGGAGAGACAGCTTTGAAATAGAACATGGGAAAGGCATAAACTGTCAAGTGCCACATAAAATATCTGAGAGCCTGCATGGAGAGATAGGAACAGCAGAGTCTGTGGCAAGTCACTCTCCCTTCTGGAGAGTGGTAGCTGAGGAGGTTGGAAGGCTTCTGTAAACCTTGAGCACAATGAGTGATCATTAAAGGGTTGATATTATGAAATATGTCAGGGACTTGCTTTATGAAACTGCTTTCATGAGTCAAAAATATAGGTTAATAGAAAAAAAGAGATGACTTTACAGGGCTTTGATTTGATAGGATGTTTTTTGGTCATTTACCATAGATTGCTGTGGAAACAAGTCAGGTGTCAGCTGCACAAAGTATTTCTACAGGAAGACAGCCACAAGCAACATCAAGTGATTCATCACAACAGTGTTCTCAGCAGCAGCCTGAAATGGAGCAAGGAATTCTCCCTAAGGGCTGGGAAGTCCGACATGCACCCAATGGGAGACCATTCTTTATTGACCACAATACCAAAACCACAACATGGGTAATGGAAAACTGTTCTCATGAACTGAAGTTCTGGTTCCTCTTGAATCAAAACTTTGCTGTTTTTGGCAAGCTTCTGTATGTTTTCTTTAATGCCAAGATAGCTGTGTCTGTCTGTTCAGGAGCATGGTCAGAGCAAGGTGCTAATAAAGCCAAGGTGGGGGTGTCCAATCCCTGTACAGGCCATGGGGATGCACTCCATGATCCTTGTGGGTCCCTTCCAACCCAAAATATTCTATGTGAGTCTGAGCGATATGTGATAAAAATGCCAGTTATTATATCTATCATGAGTAGAAGATTATCAGTTTTACTAATTGTATTGGTACCTGAAAGCTCAGCTTGGAAGGGGGAAAACAGGAATCTGCTTCCCAGATGTAAAGCCCCTCCTAAATGCCATTGCAGAACTGTAGTAGCTTGCAGGAGCTGTTCACAGAAATGAATTCTGTAAATATACCTTCAGCAGGAAATCCATTACCTTGAATTTACCACAGGGCCCAACACAAACTCCTGTGAATGCTCAGAAAAGCAGGCCAGGTGCAAGTACCCTATGGATGAGGGAGCTGTACAGCTGCAGTTCCACAGAGGGGCACTGCACACCACTTGGCAGTGCTGTTAGATGGGCTTAAGCATCTCAAGAGTAAATCACTGTTACTGTCACGGGAAAGGGAAAGAGAAATGCATTACATTCATTCAAAATGGGTATTCTGCTCTCCAGGTAGATGAAAAGAACTCAACCACCTTCATCCTAGCTCCCACAAAAACTCCAACATATCAACCAAACAAAAACCCCACCACACCCAAACAGTATAAGATGTGTCAGAAATCATGTGGAAAGAGTAATTTGACTCAATTATGCAAAAATTGAGTTGAATGAGGGATTTATATTTATATATATGTAAATAAAGTGAGAAGTTACTAGAAAATGATTGTAAATTACTGCAGGACTGAGAATCTGCAAGGATTCTTCTGGATGCAGAACATACAACCATTACCTGATTGGTACTAGTCATATTCTTTACAAACCCATTAATAAAGACAAAAAAAAATTGAAAGCAAAACAAGACAGCAGAAGGATTTTAACGTGCTGCTTGTTTTCTTTTCAAAGGAAGATCCAAGACTGAAAATTTCTGCTCATCCGAGGAGAAAGACTTCCCTAGATCCAGTTGACCTGGGCCCGTTACCAGTAAGTAAACCATTCTGTACTTGTTCTGCAGAGGAAACAATTTAACTGTTTAAGTCAACATCATTGAAATTTGCACATGAGAAAATGCAACCTGCTTTTTCCTACAAAAAATACTGTTTTGAATTTCAGTGCTGATAGTAGATGGAGGAGGAATATCCACAACTGCAGATTATGTTGAGTTCTATGCACACTGTATGATCAGAAATTTATAATAAAAATTTAATAAAAATGTGTAATAAAAATGTTGCCTTTTTACAGCCAGGGTGGGAAGAGAGAACTCACACAGATGGAAGAATATTCTTCATAAACCACAGTATGTACGATGTAATATTATTCCCTACTCATAATTTTATTTGTGAACATTATTTAAATTCATGGAACTAATTTAAAAACGTCTTGCAGATACGAAGAGAACACAATGGGAGGATCCTCGACTGCAGAATGTGGCAATAACTGGACCAGTAAGCTTTCCTAATGTAGATTTTCGTATTTTTCAGAAATACTGTCAATAGAATCCAAACAAGCACTTGTCATGTATCAGTTAGTCAGTGCAGTAAGTGAAACTTTCAGGATGTTTGAACAAAGCATTTTTATTTCTTTTTAAAGACTGTTTAGAAAGCTTTCTGGGGAAATGGTCTTTAAATGCCAAAAAGAAAAAGCAGTTCTCATGGTAGTAAGAAAGTTTCTTTTAGACTGGGGGGAGGGCTTTGAAGTGGGTAAGAAAGTCTATTTATTTTTTTGTCCACACTAGCTCGATTTTACTTTTCATAAAGTAAATTTGAGAAAAAAAAGAAAAAGAAAAAAAAAGGGCTTAAAGAGGAATTAAATTAATTTTCAACTGAAAAATAATTATCCAGCTTCAGTACTTAATCTGAAGTGTGAAATTACCAGAACTAATTGCAAAGATGGTTTGCATTACAATTATAGATGGGTTTTAGTGTTCAGCTGATATCTGTGTTTATTAATAGCCTGGGTATGTAAACAACCTTCCCTGTCCATGGAAAACAGAGGTGTTTGTAGCCAGGTCTCTCATGATACAGCAGGGAGATGGACGCGTTCTGGACGTCACCAAAGGCATTTTGGTCACTTTGATCTGGGCCACTCAGGGCTCTCAGGCAGTTACATCAGCTAATGGGGAAGCACAGCAGGAATTCTTTGGGTCTGATCTGAACAGAGAAGTGCTTTTCATTCGTGGTGTTTATAAACTGGAAGTCTCCCCTGGCACTCAGTGAAACATGTATTCCTGTTATCTCAGAATTTGAAGGGGCTGTCTGTGTTTCACCAGACACATGAGACTTTTTTCTTTTTTTCCCCCCAAAGGCTGTGCCTTACTCCAGGGACTATAAGCGGAAGTATGAATTCTTCAGAAAGAAATTGAAGAAACAGGTTAGTAATCAGTGGGAATCCAGCAGAAGGTTATGAAACTTAGGCCCTTAAAAAAGGGAAAGCTTAGGTTACAGGGAAGGTAAATTTACTGTCTGGTCAAAAATAAGTTTGTGAAGCACCAACTTGGTAACAATTAGCATTTACTCTTAACAGCAGGGTTTGTGACTTTATGCACTGATGAGACTGCAAGCAATCTAGTTAAAAAAGCAGAAATCCTCAAAGGTTAAAATGTTGTGAACCTGAAAGTAAGACTGGCAACAGAAAAGTTTGGAAATCACTGATCAAGCATAGAATAGTTTTAGAAAGTCAGAATATGTTAAGTTCTCAGAATATATTTTATTCTGTCTATGTAGAAGTCTCTACTGTCCTTATGATTAGGCTGGATGACTGCAATAAATTGTTACAGCCTTAAAATCTGAAGTTTATGAATCTTGTTTCCAAACTCTAGTTTGTGGCAGTGCCAGGTATATTTATAACATGCAGCATAAAAGACTGTAAATAGCATCTGAACAGCCAGATAACAATGAGTCTGCACTAGTTCAATCAAATTTTACATCCTTGGGGGATATTTTACATCTATAATAATAGCCTTTGGGTTTAGATCCATGCTTCACCTTCTACCTGCCAAGTCTGCCTATGCATTTTGAGCTGACAAGTAAATTGCACACAATTATATATGCACCTCTTTTTTTGTGTTCCTAGTCCAACAAGATTGACATTCATTCAAATGTCAGTATCTTAATCTGAGAAGTGATAGAGAGGTCAGCCACACAATACAATTGTGGTAATTTAAGAATTAAATACAACTGTAGATTTTGTCTTAGGTAAGAGAACAGGACACCTAAGCTCATAGAACATTGAACTAGAAGGTGAAATAAGTCAGGTAAAATAGTTCCAGGTAATTTTATGTGTCACCTGTGAGCTGTTTTTAATCAAGTGTGTAATATGATAAATGTTCAGTGTCAGAAGAGACTCCTTGCTGCATGCAGAACAACTGCTCATCTGCTGTTACTAATAAGAACTTACTTTAACTGTATGTTCTTAGTATGGAATAGAAGTTAGTATCTGAAATTCTCTTTGCTGGTTGAACTGGAGGTAAATAGAGCCTCTTTTCAATCATACTGTGATACGTTTCCAAGTTATGTAAGGAATGTGTTTCTGTGCCCTCTTTGCCTATTTCCAGAATTTGCATATTCTATACTCTAAGATGCTGGGTTTTGTTTCATTATTCTTTATTTTCATATTCTCTTTTTTAGAGTGATATTCCAAACAGGTTTGAGATGAAAATTCATCGCACAACAATCCTTGAAGATTCTTACAGAAGAATTATAGCTGTAAAGAGAGCAGATTTCCTTAAAGCAAGACTTTGGATTGAATTTGATGGTGAAAAAGGTTTAGACTATGGAGGAGTGGCCAGGGAATGGTTCTTCCTTCTCTCTAAAGAAATGTTTAATCCTTATTATGGATTGTTTGAATATTCAGCTACGTAAGTAATACCACTCTGGAAGACGTGACAACTTAGTAAAAGAAAATGTATTTCTCATACCTTCTTTAAAAATGGGGTTCCTGCCACCCTTGCAAATGTGTGGGAGGGTTTAGTTGATAATAACTGTGATGATCTGTGCACAGTTGCTTGACAGAAGAGTAGAGTGGAGACAGTAGTTATGGGGTTTTTTACAGCAGTCTGACATGAGCCATGGCATTTTTGCATGGACAAGCACGTGCTTGCAACCATCTCCTGCATACAGAAGAGGCAGCTTGTAACCAGTAATGCAGAGAATGTTATTCTGCTTTAAAATGAATGGGAGTTAATCCCTTCTCTTTGTTATATCTATAACTTACTAAGGTAGTTTGTGGTGGTTGCTTCTGATATACTAATAGTCTTCTATTGCATATTGTTTAATATTAGATATCATCATGAAAAGCAATAACTGATTTAATAAGTGATGTCTTTCAGATCTTCAAATGTGAGACTGTTCCAATAGTACAACATTTTGTTTTTCTTTCTCTTCCCTGCTCCTTCCTTCAACTTCAGAGATAACTATACTCTGCAGATCAATCCCAACTCTGGACTTTGCAATGAAGATCATCTCTCTTATTTCAAGTTTATAGGTCGTGTGGCTGGAATGGCTGTTTACCATGGCAAACTTTTGGATGGTTAGTATTCATCTTATGTAATGTGATATTCAGTTAAATTATTGCGCATGTTTTGATTCGTAAGTTACATCTGTTAAATTTATTTCTTCTTCTTTAAAGCCTTTTTTATTCGTCCTTTTTACAAGATGATGCTCCAAAAACCAATAACACTACATGATATGGAGTCTGTGGTATGTCATTTGCTTTATCCTGTAGATAAATTTCATGTTAGTTTATAATTTTTATGTGTGTATATATATCTTCAATGACATTTTGAGGTTTGAAAATGCATGATTCAAAGATATCTTAGGCTATGCCTTTTTATAAGTCAGTAAATTGTATAGGAATTAAAAGTTCCAATGAAAATCAAAGACCTAGGTTTAAGTCAGTTAAGCTGTATTGGAAACTTGACCCTAAACTTCCTGTGGCATTTTCTTAAAATGTTTTAGACAGTGAGGTTTTATAAAATTGAATATAAATACTTCTAGGATTCCTATCTTAACCTGTTTTTAAAATTAGTTTTTTCCTTTGATTATAAAAATAATTTCAGGGACTGAAAATTTTGAGTGAATACTTGAATGAATAGAAAAACTTGAGTGAATAGATTGGTGAGCCATTGGGTTTCAAAGGTCTTCAGAGCTTTGTACAACTGCAGTGTCTCTGTATCCAGGATAGGATTACCCTAGGCAGTGTTCACTGGAACCTCTTGCATTTCATAAGGTGGCCACTTTATTTAGTATTTACTGTTTTGTAATTCTCTCTTAGGATAGTGAATATTACAATTCTCTGAGATGGATTCTTGAAAATGATCCAACAGAACTGGACCTCAGATTCATAGTTGATGAAGAACTTTTTGGTCAGGTTAGTATGTTCATGTAATGTAGAATAGACAAAACATGAAAGAAAATATTTGACCTGTGAAATTAGGGGATTTTTTCTGTATGGTGTTAAGAAAACCCCTTTGCTCACTCAGCTCTTTCCACTCATGCAGTACTTTCAACCTGGTATGATAAAGGACATGGAAATAAGCAGAGCTTTAAAAATTGCTTGCACTTTTTTGTTGACTACTACTTGCATTGAAATGTAGCTTTGCTGTGAAGGCAACAAAGACTGATATCCACAGTACATTATTTGGTCTGGAGTAGAGGTTGGGTTTATGTGATTGGCTGGAAAGGATGAGCTCCTTTGGAAACTCATGGAATCACTGGGAGAGAACACATTTCCTTTCTCTTGAGACGTACTAGAAACCTATAGAATAAACATTTGTTTATTCATTTGTTATTTCATACAAAGTCATTTGTTATTTCATACAAAGCTATTTAAGATAAGTCATGTAAAAATAACACAAGTCTTGAAAAAAACTTCCAAATTACAGTTGCCAGCTAGATCTAAAGATAATAACCTTTGTGATCTTGTGTAACAACAGTGATCCTAAGGAGAAGCAATGAAAATGTACATCCATGGTAACTGAAAATGAGATATTTGTCTTCTGAGGTTCTAGTAGGATAAGTCACTTTGTAAGAGAGATGTATATTGATTCACTTAGTGGGATCATTGCTGAAGTGGTTTCTGTAATTGTTTTTCCTTGAGATTTGGAGTGAGGGCTGGGTCATGGAATATGCAGGTGGAGAAGTGTGCCTTACTCTGAACTTGTGTGCAGTTCTTGGGCAGTGTGTTGTAGCAGGTCAGAAAAATGGAGGTTTCCCATTGCACCCCTCTATAATACAAAACTTTTTACAAAAATATACAACATTCTATTTATTAGGTGACCTGTGTGACTGGATCTGTTTCTCACAGTTCTCAGATTCTGCAGTCTTGGAGAGTTGCATGAATTACCTAATTTTAACAGGATTTCTGTTATGTATTCACCTTGTTTAAGAGCTGCTCTGTGCATTGCCTTTAGACCCATCAACATGAACTGAAAAGTGGTGGATCAGAAATCGTTGTCACCAACAAGAACAAGAGAGACTACATCCAGTGAGTAGTGGCTGCTGTGTGCAGTGAAACTCTCTGGATTGCCCTCTAGTACAGGGGCTCTGTGTTAGCTTGATTTACAAAAGGAAGTTCTTGCTTTGTATATAAATCACTTTTATTTTAAACGTGGTTTTGTTTGGTTTGGGTTTTTTTTGCAGTCTTGTAATTCAGTGGAGATTTGTGAGCCGAGTACAGAAACAAATGACAGCCTTCAAAGAGGTATAGTTTTAATTACAAAATAAATTCTTCTAAGAGTTTGTTTCAACTGATTTTAAGGGTTTTTGGATACTCTGAGGACCCACTAATAATTTTGTTAAAAGTATAAAAATAGGCAGTGATACTGTTTGTAGTGTCAGCTTTGAATTATTTCAGAGCTAAAAATATTTTGGTATGTTTTTACTGGGGTGTTTAATTCATCTTGAAAAGTTTGCTTATTTCTCAATCCTGACTGACAACTTTAGCTGTAGAGCAAATTGTTTAATGATCTCTGCAGAAGTTAATTTAATTATATTAGTTTGATTTAAACTAGGCAATTTACCCTTTTTTGTACAAATTCTATTACACAGATGATATTCAGACTTCCATACTCATCACTCGGATGTGAGAAATAAGTTAAAAATACTATAACAAAACTGGGACCTACTGGTATCCAAACATCTTTGTATTTGATATATTGCTTTGATTATGTTTACCAAAGCCTCTAAATGTCCTTCTCCATGACTAAAAATGGTAGAATAATGTTGCTTTGATTTTTACAAACTTCCCTCATCTTTTTTAGGGCTTTTTTGAACTAATACCACAGGATCTGATTAAAATTTTTGATGAAAATGAGCTAGAGGTAGGTGTATCATGGAAAAAAACCCCAAATTATGTCGAAACTTTAGTTTACTGACATAAATTTTGGTGTTATTTGGTTTTTTTTTTATCTGTGTAGCTACTAATGTGTGGATTGGGAGACGTGGACGTGGCTGATTGGAAATTACACACAAAATACAAAAATGGCTACAACATAAACCATCAAGTAATACAGTGGTTCTGGAAGGTATAATGAAGTTCTAATATTTTCTTATTGAAAATGTGTTCGAAACCTGCTGCCTTTCTGGTAGTTCGTAGTTTCATTCATTTAAAGGTTAGGTAAATATTATTTGACCATTAAAATTCCTGAGAAAGTAAGAAAACTAACGTTGAGATGCATGGTAAGAATGTAAATGCAATACTGATGCTTCCTTCTAAAAAAAATCCCTGTCTCACTGGGGTTAAAAATATTTGTGTAGGTTTTCCTGGCATGGTTACACTAAAGAGGTGTTAAACTCTTCTGTTTAATAAATTACAGGAATTTGGCTTCTAGTTCATAACATCAAGAAACTTCAAAGAAAGTAGGAGGCCAAATCTTCAAGGGAAGCATTTTAACAGCCTGCTAAGCCAGTAACCATACTCTCATTACAGTGCCATTAGAAAATTGTTGACTTCATAACTTTAAGCAATAAGGAGAGAAGCAGACTGTGTGTCACTAAAAAAATTGCATATGTATATCATAGATAATGATTTAGAGGTAGATACCCTGTTGCATAAGTCTAGTAGCCTAAAACTTTAATTTAAAAAGAGATCTTTAATTGTAATCATTATCATACATAGGCAGTGTTAATGATGGACTCTGAAAAGAGAATAAGATTACTTCAGTTTGTTACTGGCACATCACGTGTTCCCATGAATGGGTTTGCTGAGCTGTATGGTGAGTACTTAAGATTATCTTCACAATTAAGTAACAAAGAACCCGATAACAACGTCATCCTCATCTTTGACTTCAGACACTGTCACATTATTTTTCAAATTCTGTTTTAAATTTTAGTAAGTACGGCAATTATATGAAACAAAGTTAGAGAAGAATCACTTCTTTCACGTGTTTCTTATGTTCTGTAAATACTTTGTTTTAATTCTGATTTTGGAAGTTTTTAAATGTATAGGAGTTCTCAAATGAATGTGGATTTTTAAAGTTCTCAAGAGCTGCAAAAATCCCTGTTTAACACATGATTGAGCTTGAAGAAAATTCCCAGTTATCCAAGATCTGGTTACAAAGACATGCTGGCATCAGCAGTTAACTTCAGTTCCACAACTGCTTTTATCTGCTCACAACCACGGTTGTACAGATGCA
Source organism: Cisticola juncidis (assembly GCA_013400215.1). Classification (NCBI taxonomy): domain Eukaryota; kingdom Metazoa; phylum Chordata; class Aves; order Passeriformes; family Cisticolidae; genus Cisticola; species Cisticola juncidis. The sequence goes on along the minus strand of VXBR01003338.1, from coordinate 90,323 downwards.
GTTGTTTGTAAGGATATACTCCGAAGGGGTCCACTGAAATGACACGAGTTAAACATAAAGTCAGAAGAAAAGTACTGAAGCTACAATGCCGAGCCTGAAACAAGCAGAGGGCAGCAGGGGGCAAATTTCAATAGCAAAGCCAGAAAAGCCACTGCGGGCAAGCAGATAAAGCAGCCCACAAAGGGTGGGGATGCTTGGCTTAGGGGAAGTCTGTTCTCAGCTGCCATCAGCTATTATGTTTTCTGCTAGACTACTTTATTAAGGCTAAACGTGCTTGAGATGCTGTGCAAACGACTGAACAGCCTAACTTGCCTCTTTGATGAAACATTTCCTTTTTTATAAACAAGACATTATTTTGTTTATAAAACAAAAGGATTGTGAACAAAACCACCCATCATGTGTTCCCATTTCTCGTGTCTTAATTTTGATTGTAAATACTTGGTTTATTTTTTCTGTTGTTCCATCAGTGAATGAGCTGTGAGTTCCAGTGGGAGGAGCAGTGTGCTCAGCAGGCTTGGCCATGTGTCTGCTGTTGATGGTGGTACAGCACATGCCCATCACAGGGGAACCCAGGCAGAGTTCTGCTGCCTCAGGAGCTTTGTTTATTTGTTTAAGAACACTACTAGAGATAGAATTGATACAGGGAAAGAAACTGCCGAGGTTCTTGGCTTCCTTCTGCCCAGGGGTTAGAATATGCTTGGGCAGTATTCTGTAGTTGGATTCACTCACTCGTTAATGAAAAATTCAGCTGGCAGTTGTCTTGCACAGTGCTTCGTTTGTTTCTCTTACAGTTATTTCTGATTTACCATGGCCAGCATGCCATCCTAACCAAACCCAGTACAATTGTATTGTGCTGGAAGGGCTGTATGTGGTTTCTCAGTGTTTTGTGCCGGCCCGTGGCGCGTTGCTGCTGCCGGGCTGTTCCTTCCCATGCCCGCTCTGCAGCCCTGGGGCCGCTCCCTAGCGGAGATCTCCCTCTGGTGGCACAGCCGGGCGTTTCTGCTCCTCAGACAAACCGTGCGGGGCGCTGGGACACGGAACGGGCATTCTCTGATCAGATAGAGGATTCTGGGTCTTTCTTTTAACTGCGCGGTCTTCTCCCAGCTTAAGGAAGCAGTTATAAAGTGCCCTTTGCATCTACTTGGTGTGAATTGAGAAGTGCCAGAAACTTTAAGAGATGAGATGCTGTAAGACAGCTGTTAAAGGATAGAGGGACCTGGGGCTGCCCTTGCTCGCCAAAAATGTTCTCTTAGGTGCATAAGAACATCCTGGGAGAACACACAATTCCCATGTTTCCAAAAGTTCTGTTACTCTACTTTGTTGTTGCGACTACTTTCTACCAGGTTATAAAACTTGGCACGTGGTGGTAAACATGTGTAAGTGTTTACCTGCAAAACTTGTAACATATAAACGGTATACAATTGTCTTGTCCAGAAAACTTCAATGCCAGCTACTAAGCATATACATTTAGATCTTAGGCTTCTGAGCTTAAGGTGTAAAAGTCTCTTGAAACTGAGGTGTAGCAAGAAATAATTAAAATACAAGTGAATTGAGATTATTGACTATTATTGCATATAGTCTGTATTTTATTCATATAGATAGCTCCTTCTAACGTCAGAACAAGTATGTCATTATCTGAATCTCTGATTATAAAAGGATTTCATAATAGGATAAAAATGGATGTGTTCTTTTCTTCAGGTTCAAATGGACCACAGTTGTTCACAGTTGAGCAGTGGGGTACCCCTGAAAAACTGCCAAGAGCTCATACCTGGTAAGTATTTAATTCAGATAAACCTAATTCAGATAACCTCTAGTAAAAGTGATAAAATCATTAAGAGTTTTCATCTGTCTTTCAGCTTTAATCGGTTGGATTTGCCTCCATATGACTCGTTTGAAGATTTATGGGATAAACTTCTTCTAGCGATTGAAAACACTCAGGGTTTTGATGGGGTTGATTAAGACACAAACATAAATTATGTTGGTCCAGTGCCGCAATTTCATTTTAAGGGTTTACAAAAAAATTGGAATTTTCCAGGGACTACCATTGTATTTAGTCACATGGCTATTGAATCTTCATAGTATCACATGTGAAATAACTAAGTATTAAAAATCACTAACTTTTGAAAATGTATTTTGTCATTTCCATAGTTTTGTGTATTTGGTGATACATGCAATATACACGTTGGATCAGCCAGTGCCAAGTAAGTCAAAAATGAAAATGTTTTTAGCAGTTGCCTCTTGTACAATATTTGAGTCCTGCAGTAAACTACTGAAGTAAAGCTGTGAAGAAATCTTTGCAGACGATTTAAATTTGATTTGCTGCTTTAAGAGGAACAACTGAAAATGTTAAACTATTTTTAAAAAAACCCAGCCAAACAAAAAAACCCCAACAAACTTAATGTATTACAATATCATAATCTGTGCTGCTTCAGGCTCTTTGCAACAAATCTGCCCATAGCACCTTATAATTCAGCATATTAGATAAAACATTGGATAACATTTGTTTGCAGAACACTGACTTGTGACACAGTTTTTAGACTTCTGTTTCTAACTTGCTTTTGCTAAAATGGTGTAACAAACCCAAGATTTTTATAAAACACAAATAAGCAGCATAATTCTGAGTTTTAATGAGAAATTGTATCCATTTTTTGTTTGAATTTGTATACTGATGTTGGTTTATTGAGTGTTCATCACTTTTTTTGATAAATTTGTAGTTAACGATAATATTTTCAATTCAGCCTTTTGCAACAAATCAATCTTAAAGTGAAATTTGTATGGATATCACTCAGTATAGTTACTGATAGTTAGAGGCCTTTATTATCCATTCTTGCAGTATTGCACTACATAACAATAAAGAACATGTTTACAGGGTTTTCTGGGCCAAATTCAGCAGCCTGTTATGTGCAAACTCCTCTGAACTGCATTGAGGTTGTGCACGTATGATCAGGTGCAGAATTTGGTTCTTTGATATGTTTACAGGTTGCTAGTTTCTACAGCTGCATTTTTATATTTTTTTCTCCAGTGTTAGTCTAGAAACCAAATTTGTTAATACAGTATAACCAAAGTCATAACCAACAATGTGCAATTTATTGTAGATCAACTTGTCATATATAAATATTAGTTTGATTTCTTTTGTAAATGTGGGTATTTTTTGTATTAATGTTCACACTTTTTTCGAGCAAGTGCTGGTTAAAATTATTAGCAGAGTTGGTTCTTAAAGAAAAAAATTCGTTCGTATACCTGGCTTGCTCAAATTTTAACATTTTATTACCAATATGATCTGAGGAAATGACAGTACCTAGCTTTGGCCAGCAAATTTCTGTTTAGTCACAGTCTTTATAAATATGCAAGAAGGAAGTGTAGCACATCTCTCTCTGAAGATATGTAAATTATGTAACAAATGTTAATGGGTCTTAAGGGATATTTAAAATCCCACTTTGTTTTATCCTTTGACTAGGTCATTAGGACTGAGAGTATTACATGTAAATAAAGGTAACTTATACAAATTTCCCAAATCTATATGCAGTTTTGTAAAACGTGAATGATGTATCAGTAAATCTGTATAGATTTGAATGTAGCAGGTTTTGTTGCATACTTTAAAGTATAAAATAAGGATCCTGAGAACACAAATAAAAGTTTATTCTAATAAATTGTGATTCAGTTCTTTGAAGTGCAAATCAATAAGCTTGAAATAGCAAGAATTGAGTAATTTTCATACTCCTAGGTAGGCCACGGCAGCAGTTCCACCACAAGATGCTGCTGCTTTTGCAGAGCTGTGAAGATGCAGCAGCTGTTTCCTGGTGTTTTGCTCCTGAGACGTGCAGCCTTGGACAAACACAGGTTGTGTTTTTGTGGAAGCTCTAGGTCACTAGTGAGCAGGTGAGGCAGGGCCAGGCTCCTCCCTGCTCTGGGATCCTTCCCGGCAGGTGCACGGCTGGGTGGGCAGTGGGAGAGGGGCCCTGACACCCTGCAGCAGCAGCAGGGAGAGCCTGCAGCAGCAGCAGGGAGAGCCTGCAGCACATCCTTCCTGTGGGCTTTAAACCAGGCTTGTGGGGAGTGCTGCTAGCAGCTTGTGTTTGAGGAGGGTGCTGCTGAGAGTCATAGAATGGCCTAGGTGACAAGGGGAGTCTGAAGATCACCCAGTTCCAACCCCCTGCCATTGGCAGAGACACCTTCCACAGACCAGGCTGCTCAAAGCCCCATCCAGCCTGGCAGTGAACACCTCCAGGGATGGGGCAGCCGCAGCTTCTCTGGGCACCCTGTGCTTCACCATCCTCACAGTACAGAAGTTTTTCCTAATACCTAATCTAAACCTGCTGTCTTTCAGTTTGAACCCATTCCCCCTTGTTCTGTCACTACATGACTTGCCCCACCTATCCTGTAAGTTCCCTTTAAGTCACAATTAGGTCTCCTTGAAGTCTCTTTTCCAGAACAGCCAAAATTCTTCTCTTAGAACAGTCCCTTTCCTTAGAGGAGAGGTACTCCAACTCTGTGATAACTCGGGCAGGGTGCTGGGAGTGAGGGAGCCTTTGTGGAGGATGCCACAGGGTGGAGGGGCCTGCCTTGTGTGCCTGACCAGAGGCAGCCAGGGAAAAGGCAGAGAGGAATAAAGAGCATGGTTTGTATTGCTGGATGGAGGGCAACAGGCTTCTGCAGACCCTTGAGAGCACATCCGGGTCAGGACATGCCCTGGGCTGCTGTTTGTCATGAGGAAAAGAGCAGGGTGGTTTTTGGGTTTTGTAGCTTCTCAAGGAGTTCTAGAAGTGTAAATTGGCTCTTAGGGCAGACTAAATTCTCTCACATCTGTGGGCAGGGCAGTGCAAAGGGAAGCGATCTGGGAGGCTTCTGCAGGGGGTCATGAACAGCCAAACAAGCGTTCGGTCTTGGACAGCCGGGGAGGTGCTCTTGGGATCTGCTGCATGTCCCTTTGTACTTGTGTTTTCTGCACATCAACCTCTGTATTCCCTGAAGCACATACACAGAGAGAGGGAAGTCCAGAGATGCTCCTATGAACACCAGCTTTTTCACCAGAAACACAGTTCTGCATGTCAGCTGCAGGCTGCTTACGGTGGCATTGCAGAGGAGAGGTTAACAGCTGCTTCCTTGGGAGCCAACCACCAGCTCTGTCCCATGATTTCAGTGTTCTTTACACCCAGCAGTGCCAGGTGAGGGGTAAGGAAGAGAAGTTTCTCAGGTAGGTAAAGGAGAAAAATGGATACAGAGCTGATGTTTGGTAAGAGATTTTAGGCAGATCTGGTTAAGAAACACTGGAGACGGAGAGATGAGCAAGATCTTGAGAAAAATGTACATTCTAGGGCAGGGGATGGATCACAACAGGAGGGAGAGGATAACTGCAACAGGAACAGTTTTGCTTTCCTGAGCTTTAAGAATACCACACTGAAAATTCAGGGGTTTGTGGTTGCAGTTTTCTGGGCTGCTCCAAGCTGTAGAGCTGTAAACAAAACAGTTTCCTCCTGTTGGTTGTGGCTTCTGCAGCTCAGTACTGATTCCAGACATCTTGTATAGAACATGGAGACTCCAGTGGAGGCTCTGCCTGGGGTTTGGACTCTTGTCTGGGCTGGAGTGGCCACGGGGACTCCCTGGGTGCTGGAGATGGCTGGGCTGGGCCCCCTGGGCTCAGTGGGAGAGGAGGCCCAGCAGGGACCTGAGCTGAGCACAGGGCTTGGATGTGTTAGGATAGTGTGAAACCCCCGAGAAACTTCTCAGGGGCTGAACTTCCCTGGGAAGTTAAATATTCCTGTTGCATGTTTAATAAGGCTGCTGGTGGTGTTTATTTGTGTGTTAACTATTGCAGTTATATAGTAAAGGGTATTTCTGAATAAATTATGATGCTTTTGAAGAAGGGAATTTATTTAGCCATAAAGGTAAGTATATAGAATAACCTCAACAAAGACTTGCAATGGAAACTTTAAAATTTCTCCTTTCCTCTGAAGGATATGTTTGTGTAACTGCTCTGCAGTCTGGTGATAGGGAAATGAGATTTTAGGCATGAACGAGACACATTCAACACTCACGTGGAGGTTTGGGGCTCTTAGTGTGGTGGGTTTTTCCCTTCCAAATTAATTTCTTTCAACAGACAGGTTTTTAGGCTGGGTGTTACTTGTATCAAGTCTCACGTCTCAGGGTGGTGCAGGTGATTCTTCAGCATTCTGGCTGCATTATGAGGTAGAGTTGTTTGTTAAAAGGAAGTTAAAAAGAATAATTTCTATAGAAAGTGCCATTGAGTCTTCACTTATGCAGTTTGAAGAACACATGACTTAAATTATTTTTAATTACTATTAAAAATCACATCTGTAGTGTATCAAACTTTTTTTATTAAAGACTAGGAATAATACATCAAACCTGGGAAAGTACATGAGTGTATTCTACTAATTTTTCTCATTTATCCTGTTTCTCTTTCTAACCTCACTATTTCATACATACACTTTGTAAGCTATGAAGTGCCTTGACATTTGATTTGTTCTGTTGATCCATAGCACAGTTTGGTGCTATTTCACTAATTGATGACATCTTTACAAAAATCTGTACACGTGTCCTTGAAATCCACGGCTGCCTCTGGCGTACTGTCAGTGTGGAACATGTCCTGGATCAGCAGAGATTTCCCTTTTTTTTTTCCTTTTGTACTTTTTTCAGTGCAATTTCAGTATTACTTACGAAATACATGATACTCATCAATTCCCTAGGGTGAGAATTCCATCATGGCAATGGTAACATGCTAAAACATATGAAATACTTTAAACTGAATATGTGTACTTATAAATATTGTCATCCTTTTACTGCTTTCTTGTGTGGTCGAAAATAATGTCAGTAGTTAGGAGACCAGACCCTTCTGTCATTTTTCATGCTGTCTATGTGTGTTTTCCTTTCTGTTTCTCATTAATTAGTTTGTTGTGGTGCTCGAGTTCTTCACATAGGGTCTTATGCTATTATTTTTCTATGTGATTCTACTTTTTATCAGGCAGTTTGTTTATTTTAATATCTCCCTTTTTTAATCAACTATTAAATGACTCACTGAGCAGTTCTTATGATGTGAACTGAGAGGAGCTCATTAATCTGCAGTCTGACCACCACCAAGGATCCATACCTCTGGGGGCATAGAAGCATGTTTTTGAAATGTCTGTACATTTAAAAGACAACCCACACCTACCATCTTCCATGGTTATAAATGGGAATTAAGCATTTAACAGCTGCCATTTTGCTCTGCAGCATCACAGAATCAGTAGGAGATGCAAGCACAGGCTTTGGTGCTCTTACACTAAATCATTTTTCTTTGAAGTAGAGACTTAATTGCTTTTTCTCTGTGGAACATATATCATTAGCATGCTAATCAGAATACAAACAACTCACAAAGAGGATAATGAGGGAGAACTTCCATGTAATGCTTGGTTTATGTCCACGTGATTCTGTAGAAAAATGTTTTGTTTTGCTGAGCTGTCCTTAATTTGAGGTTTCTTGCTTAATGAGACTTCAAACAAATTTTGCATTGTAGGTTTCAGGTTCTCATCCCAGAGAGAGGCTTGGGACTTTGGGGAGGGGGGAGGCCAAGTGGCTTAGAAAACCTAAACAGACATTAAGTAAGTGAGCCTGACTCTTGAGGAAAGACAGATAAAGCAGCCTCCCCAAATGTGACAGAATGTAAAACTTCCTGTTGAAATACACCATAGTCTAAAAACATACATTACAATTTGTTTTTCTTAACCCATTTTGAATTTGATTTAATGGTGAATGTTTTCACAATTGTCTGTTAGCTTTTCTGATATTTTCTACAAGTTGAAATATTTCTGATTGGGGTTTTGTTTTGAGGGCTGGGAAGTATGACCTTTTAGAGGCTGTGAATACACCTCCTCCTATGCACTGCTGCTTGGGAGTATGCAAAATGCTAAAGGTTTAAATCAAATTGCCCTGAGGACTGCTTACTGACCTTTTGAATGCAAAGCTGTCAAAACCTTCAACTAGACATCAGCTAGAGAAGAACATGTAAGGCAGATCAATGCAAATAGAAAACAATGTGGATTTGACTTTTGGTAATTCCTAGTTAGTGAAAAACAGTTCCTGTGCTGTAAGAGCTGCTGGAAGCAAACCCGCACTCTGAAGGAGTTGCTGTGAGTAACATGTAATGGTTATTTTTTTCAGGGAAAATCTTTTATAATGTACTTAAGAAATTGGAAGTTTTCATTAATTGCCAGATCCTGATATAGTTATCTGAGCAGGATGCTTCATTGACTTCAAAGGGATTTTTGTCTACTTAAGGAATGCAGGGTCAGGCCCTTAACTAGTGATAACTTTCTTCAGTGGGTTGTCAGATATGACAAACTATGCCACTTTAATGGAGGTTACCCTGGCCAGGCCAGGCCATGCCATCCCTTTGTCTGGAAAATCTGCTTTTTTTCCTTTGCCCAAATAAAGGAATTTCTCTATCGAAGATACTAGAAATTACTCTAGCTGAAGCTGTGGTTAATGTGAATATATTTTACTTATTGTGAACAGCTACAACATAATTTTCTAGTTATGATAACTATATAATAAATTCAGTTTCAGAAAATATTTGATGGAGTTATGAACCCCACCTCCCTGCCCCTTCTGTGTATAGCTGCCCAGAAATTAGTTGTCCGTCCTTAATAGGTTTATTCCTATTCATTATTGCTTGCTGTAATGCAGAGTTTTAAATAAATACCTGCCTTTCTATGTAGGCTTACAGAAATGGGCCAAAACCAGGAGACTGAGAAACTGTTCATTCCTATTTTGGGTATCAGTCCAGTAGTTGTAGGCATCCTGTGCTGAAGACTCACAGAATAATAATTCCACAAGTTAGTAAAAAGTAATTCTCTGTGCTTTATCAGATTGTTACAAGTGCTTTTCTTAGTGTAGTTAAAGGTTAGCTATCAAAATGTGAGGTGCTGCTTCATTCAGTATAATATAATTGAACTCTATTAACATGTAGCTAAAATATATTATTTTGCAAATTAATTAATTTTGCTATTCTACATACTGAGCATTTGGACTCTGACTGTAAGCCTTTCTAAGATCAGATTTTCATTTATCTGTCTACAATTTTGTAAAGATAAGAGGTGAAGCTGAAATTTTGCTTGCTTACATAGACCTGAATTTGAAAAACAAACAATGTTTCAGCCATGTAAATGCTTTTCTGTACTGGAAAAGGTCCAGCTATTTAATTGACTCTTAAGGTGCAAACAGGCTGAATCAGTTGATCTCTCACTGGAGAAAGAAATTAACCCTGATCATGCTGTATCTAATTGAAGCAGCTCAATTAGTGGGTGTGGGGCTGCAGCTGCTGCAGGGCTGGGCTGTGGTGGGCTCAGGATGTGACTGGGGTGTCCTGCACTGGAGGTCTCAGTGGGGCAGGCTCCTCCTGAAGCCAGCAGGAGTTTGAAAAGCTGGCAGGATTTGGAGGGCTGCTGTCTGTGTGCTGGAGGGTTGCTCTGGTTAGGCATCGTGCTTTGGGTGCTGCAGCTCGCTGAGGCTGGCTGGGGTGGCCCCAGCTGCTCCAGGAGGGAAATCCATGGGTGACTTGCCATGGCCTGGTCCTCAGATGAGCACGTGAGGCCAATTTAACTCCCTAACTTGGCATAACCACCCCACACACGTGGCATATGTACTTTTTTGCACTTAATTACTTAGTATGAACATTTTGGTATGTATTTCATATGTGTATTGTTTAAGTTCTATCATGTGCCAGAATCTGGCCACTGTGATCTTACAGAGGTGTCTGAACACAAATGACAGTAAAACATTATTTAGCATTTAGCAAACGTAATCCTGGACTAATGATGAGCAGCACAGATAGCTGGATAGCAGCACAGTCGTACTGTGAGTAGCTTTAACTGCTGATTGCTCTCCTGATGTGTTATGCAGTCATATCTGTGTATGCCACACACTAAATTGAACCAGGGAATTAATTCCAGCAAAACAACAAAAAAAAAAGTTGTAAATTGCCCCCCAAGTTATTTCCATCAGAATTAGTTCTCTTGATTCCTCGCTTGGCCACACAACCTCTTTGCAGTTGGCAGTGCCTATGCTGAGTTGGCGAGTGCAGAACTGCATTAAAGTGAGGGCACCGGGGATGTGCTTCCAGCAGAGCTTCTGATCTGCTCTGCTGTGCCTTGGCAGAGACCAGGGGACACCTGAGCCAGGTTAATGACAGTGCAGGGGCAGGAGGAGTCGGGGTGGGCTGCTTTGTTTCCCCACAGTCCCTTGGGCCATGCAGGGCACTGTGATCCAGCTGTGTCTGCTGCCTTCATATCCTGCCCAGCACTGGGCAGAGAGTCCTTCCAGAGCCTTTAAACAAGGGACATCACCACAGGCCCCAAGTGACTCCTGCAGCCGAGCTGAGCTAAAACCCCAGCAACTGCAGCTGATGGAGGCAGCAATTTGGGCATCAAAAGAAATCACCCCTGCAATGCCCAGCTTTTGGCTCCCTCTGTTCACCCCCCTCAGCTCGCTCCTTGCACCGGGGTGTTGCCTTTAGCGGGTCAGCCCGAATTCTCGGTGAGGCCGTTTTGATGCAAGTCACAGCTCCGTGTGGCCCTTCAAAAACATCTCGGTCTCCATCCCCAAAGCAGCCTTGTGCACGGGGCATTTGCAGGCCGACCCTCTGTGTGCCTGTGAGGGGGAGGAGGTGCTGGGAACATGCCTTGAAGGCTTCCAATCTGTTTATCTTCACACTCCTGAGAGGCGATCGCTCTCCCGTGACAGGGCAGTGCGCTGGAGGGAGCAGCGCTGGCAGCACCGAGATAAACCCATGGGGCACAGGCTGCTTCGGCCGAGTGGCCTCTCCCTGACCAGCAATTCCTTATGTCTCTGGGAGATGAAATGGGACAAGAGCAGCAGGAAGCCTCCTCCAATCCTTCTTTTTAATAGTTCCTTGGGATAAATTGTAGATAAGAGGAGAGACCACATTGTTAACATGCTGAGAATGCAAAGACAAAGGAAAGGCAATGTTTCACAGCAAAAATAAATAGGTATCTGTAGCATGGTATATTCAGTAGTATGTCCAAATACTAACTAGCCTCTGACTTGTCTTGTTTTTCATTTATTTTATTTCTAATATTTGTTTTATCATTGCAAACATATAAAGGAAAAGAGGAAGAAATTTGCCCGTTTCCTGTTGTAACAGCAGACTGAAGGTAACTTATATAGGGATGAAAGGAGACAATATTTCATGCCTGTTGCTAAACAAATAGCTGCGGAACAGTGGGTTATCATGATAAGCATGACAGACTAACAAAAAGCTGCCTCTGAGAGATTCCTTTGTAGATTCAAACACAGAAAGGGGTAACCTAGGAGATATTTTCTTTCTGTTTAGTTATTCTTGGTCTGATACTTATTGTATTGACCCAGTGCCTAAACACTTTGGTTTATGGAAGATAACATCAGAGTACAGTACTGCAGAATTTCCAGGATTTTGTTTGTTTCTATATTGGGGAAAGGGTTGAGAGAGGGGACTGTGTACTGAGCCAATTAAAAAATACATACATTGCAAATGCATTTTATGGGACAGCTCCCATAAAATGGGAGTCTCCACTTGCTGGCTATTCCTGTACCTTGTGATTTCTGCGTATGCATAAACCCTTTATGAAAATATTCTCTGTGTTTCAGAGTGCAAATTCCAGCTGCTGCTGCCAGTCTATTGTCACTTTGTTCCCATGCCAGCCAAGTGGTAAGGACTTTCCTCCCGGGAGTGCTGGGCATCCCTGAGCTCAGAGGAAAGTAAATGGTGCTTGGCTCCTTGTTTAGGAGCCCAAGGTGGCATGGCAGAAGTGTGCAGGCCCCCTGAGAAATGTTCATGGTGGTTTGGGATCTGAGCTGCTGTTCCATGCTATTACCATACATTCTGCTCCATGTTGCAGCGCCTGGTGTTTCTACACCTAAGAGCCAGGGTAGGGAGATTAACCAGGAGAAAACAAGCTCTACTGAAAAACAGAAATGATTTTCCGGCAGGTTGTGTGTTCAGAGAAATTCGCTGATGCAGAGGTGCATCAGCTGTGGCATGAAGGCCAGAAGAGAGAGCTTGGACTGCAATAAATCCATACTCCACACCTTTACACTGTGTGAAGGCAAGAGTGCATCTGGGATCAGGTATGCCCCTTTCTCTGTAGCTGTGTGCTCTGTTAACAATACCAACAAGATCTGGTGGCTTGCATCTAGGAAACAGCAGGCTCACTGACCAAAAATATTTAGGTATTTTTCATATCTTTCAGAAGCAGCAAATGGGCATGGGAGAGCAAGGGAATGCACTTTGCCAGATCCCTGTGAGGTTGCTCCTCCAGACTGCCTGTGGTTACCTCCGGCAGGAGGAAAGAGGATGTTAGGGTGTCATCTATCTCCTGCTGAAATTCATGGCAGGGTTCCTCTTCATTCTGGTATGATGAGCCTTCAAGGGTGGGGTAAACATCTGGATGCTGCCTCTGGGGCACTGTGAAACAACCTGGCAAAGATGCACCACTGATTGTGCCAGTGAAACACTGGAAGGTGGCTGGAACAGGAAAAATGCTAATATAGCAAATAATTTTATTGCTTTCACTTTGGAGTTGTTGTTTTATGATGAGGTGAGACCTGTGTTAAAATCCATTTGTCAAGGGTGTGCTTTTCCTGTACAGGAAGGCTCCCTGGAGATAAAGTTCATTAGCATCCCAAGGACTCAGCCCAAAGTGTGCTTGCCCATCTGCTCATAGGAGTGAATCTCCTCTGAGAAGACAATAGAGGTGGTAACTGTACACAAGTTTAGAATAAACAAGAATCTACTAAGTGACCAAATGTGCTAAAAGTAAACATCTTTATGGTGAGTCTTAATCGAGTTAGTGTAACATACTTAAAATCCAGGAATACAGTTGTAATTGGGTCAGGAGTTCGGCATGAGAAACAAGAAAGTGTCCAAACATGCTTACAGTGAGACCAGATCAAAAACACTTAGAGCAAGAACTATAAGGACAAAAGGGGCTACCCTGAGAAGAAGAGTTAATGACACCCTGCCAGGAGTGCAGCGTCGTGGCAGCCCCTTAGCTGGGCTTTGGGGACTCTGTCTGAAGGCAGAGCTGGCTGGTGCAAATTGCTGTAATTCCCCTGCAGTTAATGGGTTTGTGGCAATTAGCGCTGCTTGCAGCCTGCCCGGGGTGCAGCTCAGCTGCCCGTGCTGCTGGTGCGCTGCGGAGCCTGGAGCTCCAGCGCCCTCCGCACCGCAGGGACACCCAGCAGCTCCTCCGGCAGAGCTGGGGGAGGAGCTGGCACCTGGCACCGGTAGCTGGAAGGGCTGAGCCTGTGGAGGACCAGGATAATGATTATACATCTGTTTGAAAATGGATTTGGGCTCCCGGACCCCACGACCACATCTTATGGGCTACCCCTAATTGAGGATAGTGATTGCACATATTCCAATGGGGACATTGAAAACTGCTGTAAATAACTCTCTCCCAACCTGTTCTGTTTCCCACCTAGAGGTGTTCATTCCCCTCCTTTTCTGTTCCATGACATTATAGTGTTAGAGCACAACCATGTGAAGACAAAACAAGAGAAAAGATTTTGTGGGCAAAACCACTTTCCCATTTCTGAACTTGTTAGATCAGGAGAGATGCAGCAGCATATGGGAACCCCGGCCCATTTGTGGCCATGCCAAACACCATCCATGCTGCTGTGAGTGCTTTTTCCAGACCACAGGGATGAAAGAGCTAACATGGTGTTATTCATTTTCTCAGATAGGGGTGAAATGCTCAGTGCAAAACTGACCACAGACCAAAGACCAGGACTGTTTCTGGTTTAAGCTGAAGGGGACTTCAATGTTCTAACACCAGAAAAATCTTATTCTAATGTGGAAAGAATCTGCATTCTCCATCCTGGGTTTGGGGCTGCAGTGATCTCATAAATACAGAGTTCACCTTGGGAAGGTCCAGTTAGTGAATTTTCAGATTCTTTCCTTTTCCTGAGGCTATCAGTTCTGAACCCTATCAGTTCCTGAACCCTATCAGTTCTATCCTGCCTATCAGTTCACTTTCTAGAGATGTTGGTAACATTTTAGACAAAGTGTATAAGCACTACAATCAAGAGATTTCATTTGTATTTGGAAAATCCTTCTCTTTGGTTCATAATAGTACCAAAATTCTGGATTTTATAGCCCTACCTCAGTTTAGTAGCCCTGGATGTATTGCTAGCTGCCCATGGAGCAAAGCGTTGAGTCAGATCTAGTCAGTCAAGTCAATCTGATTTTTAAAATTCTTCTTTCCAGAAGCATATAGATCAGTCTGGCCTCTGGGCTGAGGCTGAAATGCTGCATAAGATAAGTCAGGTTATTTACAGACAGCAACCTCGACAGCATGCTGTTCTTCCAGCTGTTGACAGCACTTCAAAGAGAGCTCTTACACAGAGAAGGTTTTCTGTGGGTCTGAAAAGAAACACAGAAACTGGGGAAGTTTGGATAACCAAAAACACAGCTCGAGTTGAGCAAAAAAAGTCTGTGTTAGTGACTGAAGAAAAATTGCTGCCTTGCAGCAAAGTAGGCATGGCTTTGTTTATGTTGGCTGGCAAGATCTTGTACTCCTGGACTGTCTTTCTGTCTTTCTCAAGATAATGCTTCTGAAATGCTTGGCCAAGTAGATAATTGTGTTCATTGGCTGCATATTTACAAATACGGTGTATTTGACAAAGTTACAACTGGCAGTGCCTTTAAACTGTGGTTCAGTAAGTTTATCAGTTTTGTACGAATTTACATATGTTATCTCAAGTCTGCACAATCTCTTACCCAATTAATTACTAGGAAATGTGTTAAAATAATGAATCCTGACAAATTAAAGAGGGCAAGTTTATACTCATCTAGCTATTGAACTGCTTAGTTCTAGTAGGAATTGCATTACTTATTTTGTTAAACAGAAATGTGAAAATGAAAATATTGGTGTTTGTAGCTGCCCAGACACAGGCACAAGGAGCATTCCAGAGGGAAGCTCTTTCTTTGTTAAGCCATTTAAGACAAATATTGCATTTGATCTCAATAGTCAAAATCTCCTGCTGGCACAGTGTAGTTCAGGGAGATGGTAAAGCAGTTTCCCCATCACAGCAGAATACAGCAATGAGCACAGGTGACACAGCTAAGGGAAACCAGCCCACAAATAGTACAGGACTACAACTTGCTCTCTCTCTGTTGGTCTTTTTTTTGTCCCCTGGTCAACTTAGACCCACTCCTCCTTCAAAAAGGGCTAGTGAATTGGGCAGGGAGGTGTTCTCCCCAGGACAGGTGGGATGGTGTCCAGTGCTGGGCAGTTCAGCTCATGCCTGCAGGAAGCAGTGCCAAGGCCTGCAGGGAAATGAGCTTGCACCTCCCAGGGGCAGCTCCAGCCACTCCACCAACTGACCAAGGCATCTGGCAAAGAAATGTTACTGCATATTGCATTTTCTATTGTGTTTTTCTTCTAGGTGTGCTGAGCTCCTTTAGTAAATCTCAAATGCAGGTCACACTGACGAACCACAGTTTAGCAGGAGACAGTACAGTGCCAGCACGAGCTGCAGATGAAAGTTGTGAGTTTACCATGAGAAAGAATGAATATGTAGTCAATGCTCAAAAAAAGGTAAAAAAAAAAATCTGCTTGTGATTTTTTTTTTCATAGTTCACACTTTTCTGATTAGATAAATTAAAATACCGAGGAAAATTGAAAAATATTGGGTCAAGTGGATCTTGTTGCTGTATTTGGACACCAAAGCACTGCATGTGCTCTGTAAAGTGACTGTGAAATTGTCTGGATGCTTTTACAGTGATTTGTAAAGCAAAGATTTCCTAATTTTCTTCCCTGAAAACTCTTCTTGTATATTTTTGACAAGAGAGGAAGGTGATGTAGGTCAACCTATGGCTTGCATCACATTTTGGTAATTCTGATTTTCTCACAAAGACTTTCCAGAGGAGTCACTGACTCAGGCTGTAGCCAGTCCTGGTGATGATGCAGCAGAAGGGACTCATTTGGCTGCCAGCTCTCAGCTCTGTGAGCTTTGCAGTGCTGGCAGGAACAAAAAGCAGTAAAAACTTGCCTGTCACTGAAGTCAGCAGCTCTCACAATGAATGCAAACATAGGGCAAATCTGCTGAGTAAGAAGATGCCTTCCTACATGGTAACTTTAGAAACTAGAAATCTGAACAGACAAGAGACTAGAAATAGCTGGCTGCAAGCATGGAGTAAAATCAGGGATGGAACTGAAAGCTTAAATGATAGCAGCAGCATTTGATGCTATCTCCCATACACATTGTTCAGAGGGTGCTGATACCATAAATTCTCAAACCATGTTTGCTGTTTAGATTGCATTTTTGCAAGCTAAATGAGGCAGATGTAAACCTAAGACTGTTTTCTGAGGATGTGAGTAAAGGGCAGCTCATCCTCGACAGCACAGCGCTGTCCCACGTGGCCAGCTGGAAGTGGTTTTGTTGGTGCTGTAGTTGGTGCTGTAGGACGGGCTCAGTGAGAACCACGAACAAAATTTGGCTTTTTATTTCTGATCGATGCCCATCCTCAAGTGAAACATTTGTCTGCCTGTGTGGGAGGGCCAGTTCTATCTGGATGTGAGGATGCTCTGGCACACCCGGACAGTGCTGCACCTGCCCCAGCCAGAGCAGGGTCCAGTGCTCAGCACCTCCCCTGGTTCGGTGCTCTGGGCGGGGAGCTCTGCCTTTGGCACAGCCCTTCGGTAAGGTCGCGCCGGGTCCAGCGCACGTGTTGCCGATGCTCGCCATGCCGGTGAGCCGTGCGATGTCCCGGGGAGCCCGGCGTCCCGGGGGAAGGCATGGCCGGCACTCCAGCCGCGGCTGGAAGGCTCAGCCCGCCCGCAGAGTACCGCAGCCGGCAGCGCCTGCCCGGTCGGGGTTCGGCGGAGCTGCCGTGGGTGCCGGTGCCGTTCGGGAGGGGCCGCGCTCGATCCCGATGGCGCCGGAGTCCGCGGCCCCTCGTGCGCGCGGCCGGCCGGCCCT
>VXBR01003338.1:0-73284 GCA_013400215.1 Cisticola juncidis | reverse complement strand
CGCTTTGTTCGCGCCGCGACGGGGCGGGGGGGCCGTGAGGGGCCGTGAGGGGCGCGGAGGGGCCGTGAGGGGCGCGGGCGGTGCGCGGCCCCTCCGCGCTCTGCTGAGGGGTTTTCGCTAACGATTCCTTGTAAAATCGGCCTTTTACGACGCGTCCCGCTCCGGCTGCTTTGGCAGCCTTGTAAAATTAGCGAGCGGGCCGGGCGGAGCGGTCGCACCTGTGTGGCCGCCCCGGCGCCCCGCGGCCCCCGGGGTCACCGCGGTGCCCGGGCCGGTGTGGAAGGCGCTGCTTCTCCCTCTCCTTGGCTTTTTACTGAGGGCTTCGCGCCGCTTGGAGTCTGTACCAAGTTTCCCCAGAGTTGTCCGAGTTCGGAGCGCTCGGAGCGTGTGATAGCGATGGCTTCACCTCGTGCTGTGGGCTCGCAGTTCACAGTGCGCTGGGTAACTTGCACGTCTCTGCTTACATGTCTGTCCTTACAGGCAAAATGTTTTTTGGTGTTTTTTTTTTTTTCTTCTCCCCATAGGAGTGTGGTGCTTTAGTGAACTGTTTTTTGTGAAAGAGCCTCAGGACGTTACTGTGTCAAGGAAGGATCCGGTGGTTTTAGACTGCCAAGCCCGTGGTGAAGCTCCTATAACTATTACATGGCTGAAAAATGGAGGCAAAGTGTCTGAAAATGAACGGATCTACACTTTATCCAACGGCTCCTTGTACATCAGTGAGGTGGAAGGAAAGAAGGGAGAACTCTCTGATGAAGGATTTTACCAGTGCTTAGCTCTGAACAAATATGGGGCCATTCTCAGTCAAAAAAGTCACCTCACACTAGCAAGTAAGTCCCAGCTCCTGTTTATTAACCTGCTCCTGAGTTTGTGACAGCAATTCCCTGAACAGCACACAACAACCTATTGCTTTGATTGTGTACCTGGAAAGTTAAAATGCAAATTATAGAGTAATTCTAGAGAACCTTTATTTCTTTTAAAATGTTTAAAGATTATGGAAAAACTTAACGGTCATTCCTTTTTCAGTCCCTGATGTGGCAGAAGTGGTGCAGGCACCTGTGATTCCTCTTGGGCAGTGGTGCCTGGTGTGGACGGCTTATGTGTGTCACTAGTCCCTGGGACAGGGGGTGATGCAGAGCCACACTGGCTACAGAAGTCCTGGGTCTTTTTTCCCAAGTGCTGTCCTAGCAGCCTTACAAGGGTTATCTACAGATCTGATTAAAAAAAAGAAAAAAAGAAATACCTTGTTCAGTAGCTTGATGTTGTGTTGTGCCATCTTGGGTGGAATGATTCGTGCAGATGTTTATCTCTGGGAGAGGAAAGAGGGGAAAGGTTTTCTGGTGGACTGTAAGGCCTTGCTTTTCTGACGTGTTCAGCCAAGCAGATGTGGGTGCTGTCCCTTTTGGTTCCTCTGGAACCTCCCATAAGGGGCTGTTACGTGGTTCCACTGGGAATGGAGAGTTGCAGTTCTGGAGTGACTCCTACTGCTGGGTGAATGGTGAGGAAATAGTTGTTGTCTAAGTGCCTTTATGGCTTTAACAGTGTTCATTGCCCTCCATTTTCCTGTCATCTTTAAACACTGAGCAAGAGATACACGTGAGGAACGGAATGCTGTGCCTTTTTCCATGGCAGTGCAGAGCTTTGCCACCAGACTGCTTCTACAACATGATCCTCTTTTGCTTCCCAAAAGTACACGGGAATGTACTTCTCAAAGAAAAGTAAATTTTGGCAAAGTAAAGAAAACTTTCATTTCAAAGCAAGTATAACACAGAGAGTACACAGTTTATGTAGTCTTCTCATGTTCCCTCTATAATAGGACTTAACTGATGAACTTAATCTAATAGGAAAAGACTTCCTTTGACCTTTTCGACCCTGTTCTTAGTAGCAAGTTGGCTAAAGCTAATGCTGGTACCTCTGTGAAAACTAGACATGAGTTCTAACTTGCAGCTTTTACTAAATTCAATCTAAAACTAGTTCATGAAATTGGTACATTAGCTTACATTAAAAATGTGTGAATGTTAATGTTTGTTAGCTTTTTTCTGTGTGCTTCTGACCTGATTGTAAAAACTGTCCAGGAGATCTCCCAGAAAGGTGTGAAAAGCCTTGTTCAGTGAGCCAGAGCACTGGGTGGTTAGAAACCATCCTAGAAGCAGGTGGCTCCAAGTGAGTGCTGAGTTTTCACATGCTGTAAGAATGTGAAACTCTGAAATCTCAATTCAAAAACCTACCTACATATTACTTTTTATCTTGCTGATATACAGGATTGATAGACTAAGTAATTCATGGGTGCTTTTGGTAAAATGATGAAAAATAGAGTATTACCATTTTTAACATTTAAATTCACCTCACCAAGTTTCAGAGTGTCATCATGATTAAAAATTAGACAAGAAAATCCTCCTAAAGTGGATAGGATTTTTGTTGTTGATGTTGTTAACCAGCATAAAGCTAAGCAGTGGTTGGTGGATTCCATGGGTAGGACTGGAAAATTCAGGGCCGCTTTAAATTGGACACATTGCAGGATGAGTTCTATGCTTAATACCAGAGAACTTCTGGAATAGTACAGAGCACTGTAGTAGAATAGTATGGTAATGCAATTGTAGTATTTGGTTTTATTCAGACTATACTGAACTTTTGTAAATGTTTGTTTCTTGCATACACATTATTTCATCAGAAAGGTGGTTTAATTTTGCTGATTTTTCACCAAGAAAGTCTTGTGAACCAATAGACTGCATGCTGTGAAGTGAGATGCTTGTATTGCAGCCCTTTTTTTTCCCCCTTCCTCCCCTTCTCTGTAAGACTGTGACAAAAGGTTTCTTTTTCTTCTTTGAATACTTGAAAGGCTTTCTATGGCTGTTGGAGAAAACTGGAAGAGATAGCGGATCCATAATGATCACAGTAGGTGCTGTTGACTTAGTGATTAAGTGGTTAACTAGTGGCCAAACATGAAGTTATCCTGTGTAGCAGTCCCTTCTCTTTAGTCATGCACCAATCGGACCCGTTTCAGAATGTCATCTTTACTGTAAAGCTGTGAAATTGGGCAGTAATTTGTATTGTAATCGTTTGGAGCCCATAAAACACGTGCAAAATTAGTTTTCTCTCTCATTTTCACAGTGTTTCTGCCGTCTCTCATGAGCTGATTGAACTTTGCAGACATTTTAAGTGAAATAAATGAAAGTCTTGTGGGGGATTTTGTAGCCTTACAATTTTTCTTTTTAGAAGCAGTTGTCAATTGCTGCAAAGGCAAATTACTTTGTGGTCAGGGTACAGAAGGAACTATACATATTAAACAGGTGGAGAATAGGCATTAAATGGGCATTCTTTCTTTGGAGGAAAAAAGCAAATGCTCCCTTCAGTTACTGGTAGCAGCAGGGTGTGAGGATGTTCTTTTACTTTGCCTGGTCAGAGGTTTTGCCAATAAGCTTATCTTTTGCTTCAGAATTGTTATGTTTAGTGTTGCATTTGGAAATCAAAAACTTTAATCTGTCCAAGAGTTTAAGGTCTGAACACACAAGGAGATCAGGTCTTGGTTTCTAAAGTTAGAAACTGGAAGCTGAAGGTTGCACTCTTGGCAAGAATTCCATTATTCATGTGCAAATTAAGAATTCACAGGGTTAAAAGGTTAGAAACTGGCCAGGATGAGGTTTACCCTTGTGATAAAGAGCAGATGACCCTCATTCATTGGCCAAAGCTTTCATGTAGCTCCTCTGCAAAGTTAGTGATTGCCATGAATTGTTCTTGAGGAATGCAGAAATTCAAATGTGAGCAGGCCTTTCCTTAAGTGTCACTATGGAGCCTTATCTCCCCAGCACATCAGAGTAGGTCTGCAGGGACAGGGTTCCTCCCCAGAGGCCCCAAGGCTTTGCTTTCCTGTTGTTCATCCATGCACAAAAGAATTTGACTAATTTAGGGCTTTTTTTTGGTGAGATCCCCCTACTTTTTTAAAAGGAAGCTCTGGTGCTGAGGTAGTGCTTAGGTAAAGCTAAATATTAGTTGCAGTACATGCTTGCAGTGGCTTCCAAAGCTGGCTGATTAATGTGGGGGCAGAGGAGGAGGTCCTTTCTGCTTCTTTGTGAGGCAACATGTGGGGGGAAAATGGTACTACTTAAGGGCACGACTTACTCAAAATTCAGCTCTTGCCACTGCTACTGAGAGAGATCTCTTTTAACAGTATAAAGTGAATGTAGACTTCAGAGAAAGTCCTTTTGATACAACTTTGAATCAGCCAAAACAAGCTGAGATTTTCATTTCCCTGCATTTTAAAATTTGGATTATACAACCATAGTTAAGAGTCTGTCTAAAAATAAAGCTAGACTTCCAATAAAATATTATTCAGGAAAAATGGAGAAGGTGGATCATGTTCTGAAGCTGGTAACATGGGCATTGGGCAGTGATTGGATAGGATGCTCACTGTCCTTTCCACAAAAGGTAGAAATGGAAGTCTTGAGATGGTTGGATGGTGTATAAACAGCATTCCTAGATAACCCTTTCTGCTCTTGTAACTTGCCTGAATTGATTTTAATGTTTGTGAATTAGAAGAAATTGAAGCCTAATTCTTCTTGTACACGTTTCTACATTTCACAAGAGTGAAAGGCTATGCAAACAGAAAGTTTCTGGGAACATGCTCCTGGGGGACCTGTGTGTGTGCCCAATGCACTGCAGCTTGTGGAATGCTGAGCCCTTACACATAGCAGGCTGTACTTGGTGGAAAATTCATGGTTTTGCTTACCTGCTGAGGCAGTGATGGGACTTCAGGTCCCACTGTCCTGCCAAGAATTGGCCATATTTATGTTTTTATAGCCTAATAGCACCTTTTGCTCTGCTTTTAAATATTTGCACTGAAGAGTGCATCCAGCAGAGCCTCTTTCTGTACTGTGACAATCCCATTTCCTTAGCAGTTCCAGCTGTTTGTTCCCACTTGGGCATTGTGCTGTTCCTTGTGTGGGCACAGCTGCACATGTAGCTAACTGAACAGGGAACTGGTCTGGGTTAAAATAATAGAATTAAAACAAAAGATTGTGTTTAATCCAGATGAGTTCCCTGATATGGTTTGTCTTGGAGCCACTCAGTGATTGCACTGGTGTAACTGAGAGGACTGAAGTGGAGGTGGCAAGGCTTAGTGGGGACAGGGGAAGATTAAAGAAACTTACACTCATCAAACTATGGCCTTTGTGAAATGTGTAGGCAAAACTTTTGCCCCTCTGCTACTGATTTTTTTTTTAAATAATTTTGTATGTTGCCTTAAAATAACAACATTAATAGCTGTGGTGTATTAATACAGTTTTCACTTTCTATGGAATCTGTCATTTCAGGTGTCTTCCAAATAGACAGAACGCAAAATTACATTTAATTATTTTAAATAGTAAAAGAGAGAGGTACAAACTGTGAGAAAGAAGGGTGGTGTTAGGGAGCAGAAGTGATTTTGGACTGAGGTGGAAGTGAAATGGCAAATGGCAGCTGTAGGCAATAGTCTTGTATTGAAAGAGAGCAAAGTCTTGCTGCTGTAGAACTGCTGTGGTTACAGACAGCTCGAGGAACCTGGTGGTCTGGGTTTTGACAACTGCTGCCCTTCTGCTGTTGCTTTGATTAGCTAATTTGAATATCCTGACAGGAAAATTTGTTTCTAAGCTGAGAGTGCACATGGCTGGTCCTTAGTGCACCTAAATCCAGTATTTTTAGGCAGGAGGATGAAGTTCCAATGTCTTAATCAGCAATGTCAGTTGATAGCAATGAAGAACAGTAAGATTTTTTTCTTTAACTGAGATATCCCAAAGAAATAAGAAAACTGGGAAATAATATCTTTCTTAACCCTTTTTATTGCGGTATTTTCCTCTACAACTCCCCAAGCATCTTTTGACCTGAATTTCTGCAGCACCTTGACAGAAGATAATTATCAGCATCTTTTTAAGACATAACCATTAGTTACTTTTTTTGTTGGTGGTGGTTCTAGGGCATTCCCTCCCTTTTCAACACTTGTAAGAGCTATTGCACAGAATAAGGAATGGGCTTATGTTTATACTGTTACCAAGATAAAAAAAAAAGTATAAAACTTAGCTTAGTGCACATGAACCATGTTTGTTTCCACTACCATGTCACTTGAGAGGTGAGCTTTTTATGGGTTTCCTCAACACCTCAGTTTCAAATTTGTGTCAAGCCTAATGCCAGACTGAGGCCTTCCATGCCCTTGCTTTTCTTCCTAGCTAGTCAGACCAAAGCTGTTAGGGTTTATTTACTAGTTTTTATCAATGTAACTTTACAATGCATAAAGTTTTTACTAGCTTCTTTTTTAAAAGAATGCTCACTCTTTTTGGCAATGCACTCTGTAGCTAATAAAACCTTCACCTACGTGAGAAATGTTGAAGGAAAACACGGTGCTGTGCTAGATGTTGTTCAGAGCTGTGGCCAAAAGCTCTCATTCCTTACCTGGTGCAAGTTCTGTGCGTGCAGTGTGCACAAACCCATGGAGATTCCTTTCCTACTTGCAAAGCAATGCATGGCAGCAAAAGAGGCTGTTCTATTCCTGCAGTGTGGTGCTCCCCCCCCCACTGCTCCCTTTCTTCCCCCTCCCTTTTTCTCTGCATTTCTTGGTGTAGAAATTGTTGAAAGGGCATTCAGCAAGGCCCCCTTTTGTCAGCCAGCTCTGATTATCCTAAAGAAAAGGATCTCACTCTGAGCAGTTGTTTGCCTAGAGACTTGTTGTCACGTCTTCACAATTTAACAGCTGTGGCTATTGATGGTGTGCAGAACAATTTAAGACAATGACAAAAGAGAATCTTGGAGGAAGAATTTAGAAGTTACTAAGCGTTTTCCTACAGAAATTTGGTCATGCCCATTGTTGGACAAACTTGTGCTTAGTATTTGTTTTCCTCAGCATTTTGTATTTTTTCCACACTTTATCTCAAAAATTGTGGGCATAATCTTTATTTAGTTTTGCTTTTTTGTTGTTGTTGTTTTTGTTTCATCAATAGGCCCAGCTGTTAAATTGGGATTGATTACTTCCAGTCTTTATAACTGGTAATCACCACCTAAGTGAAAAAGTAATCAACAATGTCAAGACTCCACATTTTGTTGAGTAAGTGTGGGTTGTATGGTCAACATTAGTTACTAGGGTCAACCTCTAGGTAGCTTTTAAGCAGCAGCATTTTAAGCAGTGTCTACATTATAAAGTTGATTGTCTCAGCAATTGCGTTAGAGGTGGGGGGAAAAAATGCACTAGATCATTTGTATTGGGAGTTGGAAATCCACCTGGCAGCCTTCCAAAACCTTCATCTGTAGTGGAAACAGTTTTTGGTTTTATGGATTAAATTGTTACTTTGTAAAGACATAAACAGCAGACTTAGGGAAGAGATGTTTGTGAAACCACCGGAGTGTGGACAGTTTGCTTATGACTTAGTGTATGGAATTATGGTAAACTCCTTCTTTGTTTTTTCTGTATGTAAAAACTTTGGAGGGAGATGGCTTTTCTAATTTATCAGAGGAAAATATAAATAAGCATTACCAGACAGATTTTTTTTTCCTACTGCTTTTACTTTGTTTCGTAACTCTCAATAATAATTCTATTGGTGTTGTTGGATTTTTTTTCAATGAAATCAAATTTGGTCTTTGGTGAGTAGAAGTTTTTTCTTTGTTTTTAACAACATAAATGCCCTCAAAGACAAAATAAATCAAGTGCCATCTGGATAATACAGTTAGCATCTCAAGGCCCTGTTCAAAGTGCTTGTTTCTCAAGTGCCCATCTCTTGTAGTTCTGGTAGAGATTTCTGACACATCAGAGCATCTGCAACACAGGGAAATAGAGTCTAGGTATCATTCCCCCCAGAGGAGGACAGATCTGCTCCTGAAATTCACTTATATTCTTATTTTCAAAACCCAGCAATGACAGAATGTGTAATCTTTGTATTTAATGGGGTAAAAAATTCAGGGTTCCTGAGTCTTTCTGTGCTGGTATTACACTAAACAACTTTTAAAACTCCCACTGTGGTCAGGGTCTTTTCTGACTTTGGCTGATGAGAAAACTGTAAATCTTTTGGTAGCTAAGCTTGAGCAAGTTTGGTTCTAGCCTGAACTTTGTAGTAATAGTATTCAGTAAGTAGCTGCTTGTTTACTGGATGTCAGAGCAGTAGAATGCAAGGTGAGAAATGAAATGCTGAAAATGAACTTGTTATAAAAGACTTAGGAATGCTGACAACAAGCTTTATATCCAAAGCTTTTATCAGGATTTAATAATTTGAGGCAAAAGTTGCAATGTACCAAGACACTACTTCACCATCTCTGGTTACTGGAGAGGAAGAAAGTCAGCAGAGAGTGCAGTTGCTTAACCTTCTGTAGTTATGATTCTTGCTTTTGTATCTGTTTTAACTGACTTCCTCTTCTGATTAAAGTGGTAAGAATACACCTTTTTTTCTCAGAAATTATTTGAAAGTCCTTTTTTTTGACACTGGTTCTGCAAGTGGGCAAAGTTTTGAGGAAAGGAATGACTCCTGGAGCACGAAACAGACAATGACAATCTACCCTCTTCCTCTCAAGACCTCACAGCTACATTTTGACTTGTATTTTACCATTTTTTTTAAATGGTAGATTACTGCTGAGCAAATGACACCTCTAGCCTTGGAGAAAAACTGGTAACGCAGTTTTTGAAAGCAGTGCCTGCCATCAGAGTCCCGGTACAATTCTCCTGGACAGCAAGGAGTAAGATGGTTGTTGTTTTAGAATGGTGGCAGAAATGTATTGTGAAAAGCATGAAGCCAACTGCAGAGAGGTTGCCTATCTTTGTTGTGTCTTTGATATATTTTCCCATCTACAGAATCTTAGGAAGAAAACTTCTATTTACTGATTGATATCAGGGGGCCACTGATAGGAGGGGTTTTATCCCAAAACATTGCAATTCACTGTATCTGTGTTTGATGTGGAACATCATTGCAAAGCAAGTGTTTTAGGCAAATGCCGGCATGAGCAACAAAATCCATTATATGCAAGACTTTTGGAATTGCAGCTTTAGGTGGAGCAAGCATAGTGTTTCAGGAAGGAAAAGTCTGTCTTAGCTGCAAGATACTATGAGTGGGGAATCAATGACAAAACAGCAAAATTTACCTTGTCCTAGTCCTCTAGCCTTGCAACATGCTAAAATTATGATTAAGAATTTAATAATAGCAATAATTGACATTGGCTTAGAAGTGTGGTAGAAATTTGCTCTTTAGCTCTGAGCTGCAGTAGGTTAATTTTGAAATTATTATGAGTGAGAGTTTTAAAAGAAATACTGATTGACCAGGCATAAGAAGTACTTTATTACAAGAAGTAATAAGAGGTAAGTTATTACAAGCATTAAACCTGTCATCTGGTATTCCTTTAATACATGGCTGGGAGGGAAGTTTAAAGTCTTAACAGCCTGTGGTGTGCATCTTGTACATGGTGATGAACAAATGTTGGAAACTGGAGAGGATCCTGTGAACAGAAGCAACTTTATATGTTCAAATTTGATTTTTAGTGTCTTCAGATAATAATCCTGATCACATTGATTGATTATCTTGTTTGTTCTCATTCCAGTAGATCAGAATTTCTGGTGTAAAACCTTCATAGTTTATGGGGTTTTCTTGGTCTACTTTGAGCCATTTCAGATTAAAGTCCAAACAAGTCAAAATAAGTTTAGAAAACCAGCTTACATCTTAGCCTTTGCAGCATGAATTTCTAGTGTGAAGTAGCAATGTTCTGTCTTCTCCCTCTAAAACCATAAAAGTTATCTATCACCATGTCCGTATCACCATATTTTACAAAGTGGGTTTGTCAGCTCTTTTAAGCTGTATTGAGACACTTTCTGTACACCTTAAAATGGAGAGGAAAACATATCAAATAGCAAAGCTTTTCATTTATTTGCTGATCTGTTCTAACATTAAAATTTTTCTGATCATTTGTGTCCTCTCCCATGTTCCCACTCTTTTCTTTTTCTCACATTGGATGCAGGCCAATGTTTCTGAATTTTTGTTTTATAAATTGTCACATAAGTGCTACATCATTGCTTTGGATCTGCAAAACTGCTTCTGGTGACCCTCCTTCCTTATTCCTGTCTGATGCCTGGAAGGAGGTGCTGTTTTCCAGTGGAGCTTATTTTCACAGCTGTGGCAGAGGAGGGAAGTGTCATGAGATACTTTGAGGTCAGTTTTGAACCCAAATTTAGATGAGGTTAAAATGATTCTACAGAAGTATAATACTTTGTCTCAGGTGCCCTGGCTGTCACTTAAAATTATACAATAATTATGATTAAGAAAAAGCTGTTTTAATAGCCATTGCAATAATGTACAATAAACCCAGGTCAGTATTACACAGTATTGTTTTTTGCTTTACAACTTGTTACAACTGGAAGTTTTCAAATAACCCGTTATCTTTTCAAAGAAACCTTAAAATTAAAGTCTTTGAACATGCAGAAGAATTTTAAATGCTTACTCCTGCTTGTACAATCTTGAACATATTAATAAATTGCTTAGATGACTTATCAGCAAATTAACTAGGGTAAATTATTAAATTACCATTTCACCGTCCACATCAAGATCTCTAGTAAAGCTCTAATAAGTGTAACGTGTGCCTCAGGCAGAGCTGTGCATTGTGTATGTTCTTTGTAACCACAATTCGTTGACTTTATGAAGCCATTGACAGACATTTATCATTTTGTTCATTAAACTTGTCTGTGACATCCGGTAAATTGATGTTAACTGGAAATATTCTCTGGGAGTTCTGGCACGACTCTGTCATTTTGCCTGAGGAGAAACTTTGTACCTAGCATGTCCCAAATTACAAGGGTGAAACTTCCTTCCCCCACCTCCTCTCAGCCTAAGCCAGCATATGAGCAGCTCTTTTTTCCCCTCTTGCTCTTAATGCTTATTTATGCAAACAGCCCTGTAGCCCACGGTTTGCAAGCAGATTTATCATTGATCTTCAATAGAGGCTGAAAGTGGATCCTGCTTTCATTAGTTCAGCCAGTCTGTGCCAGGAAGGCAGCTCAGTTTTATCCCACAGTGTACAAGAAATTATCTGTGGAATTCCTGGGAGCATTGATGGGAGTTTTGTGACATTCCCAGCACGTGGCAGTTCGTACTTGTTTTTAGTGGTTGTAACCTTTACCCAGTGTTGCTTACTGCTGATTCTTACAGTGTTTGGTAGGTGACCAAATGCATTGCTGAAAGCCTTTATAAACAGTTCTTTGTGTGGTCTTTTGAAATTACTTTGTTTGGAATGATGAATAATATTTCATTTTTTTTCTGCTCTTGAGCACCCAGTGTGGAAAAAAATACACACTTTTAACACCTGCTAGTGTTTGATTCCTGTGGGATAACTATCTCTGATAGTGGCAGAGGTTGTTAATAGGATATCTGCCCCCCTTCTAGTGTTCTGTTGTGCTATCTGAATCCAGCTGTATCAGGGATCTCTCAAACCGAAATGAATGGACTAACAAATTGTGCCATAACTGACCAAAATATTTATCAAAGGGTCTAAGATACCATCAAAAAATTGAATGGCCAAAAAATCCATTACATAAAATTTTTGTCTTTTGAAAGTAGAGCAGTTGGCTCTTGAAAAATGTATTGTGTCTCACTACATAATAGTTCACTGGATTAAATGAATTTATTGATTTCTGCTTCTTTACTGACACACATTTATGAGCAGTTTCTTTGGCACCATGGCCACATGTCAAAGGTCATAACTTTCCTTCACTATGGAAGAATAAAAGCTTTCAGATGGTGAATCCCTGAAATCGAAACAGGGCTTTATCCTCCCTTCCCCCCTCAGTATAATTACTGGTTTTGCATGGATTTATTTAAGATAAATACACAATAATAATAAAAAACCTGTACATACTAAATGAACCCCTATATTATCTATCATAAAATAGCTGCAGGAAACTCTATACATGAAAGACAACATATCTAATCTACTACTAGGTATCATTATGGAACACATGATAGTATATTAGATGCCTTTATGGTTAGAGATTTTATTCAAAATGGTCACTTTTTAGAACAGAATAAATATTTTTCATGAGGAATTTTATTAGCTCTAGCTTAGAAATAGTATTTCTTTCCTTTTAGACTTGTGTATACTTTGTGCACCAGAGGAGATCCTGCAAGTAGTTCCCACTGAGAAAATGAACCATGTTCAAAATCTGTTCTTTGTGTTTTGATGAATGTTTATAATGTTGACATTTTCTTTAACGGCCTTCATTAGTACTAAGTAGCCTGTGGGGTTTTTGGTGTGTACTAGATATGAAAGTCCATTCATGATGTAAACATGAAGTTATTAAAAAAAGAAACTGCAGTGAAACATAAAGAAGCTTAATCAGTTCACAAGCTTGCTGGAGGTAAGTAGGCAGGAGTAGTGGGGCTTTGGGTCTATCTGGGAAGATTTTGTCTGCTCTTTTTGGCAGCTACTGACTGGTAGATGAGCTCTGACCATCTCAAGAAATAGCAGTGTGAAGGTAACCTCAGTAACATGTTGATTTAAAATAATGGAAATATTTATGCTAGGTAAGGTGACATGGTCTGGTTAACATGGTCTGGCTGTAGTCCTCTTAGCAAGGATGTTTCTGAAGGAATAGCAGAGCCTACAGTGCTGCCAATGAGAAAAACACCCCATGGTTTTCTAAGAAGGCATAAAAAGTCACCCCACTGCCTGCCCCAAGAAAGAATCATCTGCCAGACTTTAGTTTTGCATATAGAGATGAAACCTATTGATGCTTTTAATAATGATTCTTGGAAAAAAATCCCAAACAAACAAACAAAACCCAACAAAAAAACAGTGGTAGACTTTTCTTCTGCTCTATAATTTTTATGTGTGTGTACATTCTAAGGGGGCTAGTGGCACTTTGATCGTAAGTTTAGCAAATATTTATATTGTGGAAATTTTCTGACGTGTTATCATTTTTGATAGAAATTTGTCACGTCAGTATTCATCTCTGCTTTTTAATTTTTCTAATACGGTGTATTTCATCAGGATTGTTTATCCTGTTCCCTAGAGCAACTTGAAGACAAAACTGTTTTCTCAGTATTTATTTTTCACTAAGACAGCACGGAAGTGTACTTAGGAAACAGAGACACGGAACTTATTGAGGTCTTTGTGTCTGGAAGTAGCTTTCGTTGTTGCTATGACTAGAATTGGTTGTTCTGTAAGTTCTGAGGAAAAATCTCAAACTTTGTTTTTTGGCATATGTTCACACATCTTTGCTCAGCTGGACTGGCTCAAGACAGGAGGTGATGTTTGTGCCTGTTGCTCCTGAGCACTGAGCTGGACTTTCCCTCTGAGCAGTCCTGGACAGATGTAGGCTTGCTTTTTTCTCCTGCTCTGCATTAATGAGGAGCTGAAGTGTGATCTAACACTGCCTGGAGAAACCAGCTGGCATGGAAAGCTGGGAACAATGCTCTAATGACCTGGGGAGGAAGTTTGGGAGGGGAGGGGGTGAGGGGAAGGTGTGAGCGGTCTCATGTGTCCCGAGGCTGGGAAGGGCAGTGTGGGAAGTGCTGAGGACAATCTTGTGCAGCCAGGGGACCTGGGCTGGGCTCCTTTGCAGACTGCCACGGGTACAAGTTCAGAGTGGGAGAGGACTGGGGATCTGGCAAAGACTGGCTTAAGGGACTGTGCCCATCAGAGCAGCTGATCCTTCAGGACACTGAATATGGACCCAGGAGGCCTGGACCTCCCTTGGGAACTTCAGAAAGACAAAGAACAATCTCCTATGTATGGGGATCTTCAGAGTATTAAAAATGCATTTCTGCTTCAGCCAGAAGCTTCTGCCATATGTGACATGAGTCCACTTGTCCAGACGTTTCATGGGAAGTCTTTGATTACGTGTTTCTTATGGCCTCAATACTTGATACGAGGTTCTGAGGTCTGGTCTGGTCAGTTGGAGCTGCAGCAAGCTGGGGGAGCTGTCCATGTTTGCAATTTGTGAAATATCAGTGTTGTGTCTTGGGTGTCCAAATTTAGTGAATATTTCAGTCCCCCATTCAAACATTGCCCACACCCAACAGCAAAATAATAATAGAACATAATCTCAAGGTGTTGTGGACGTGGATGCAGTAACATTTGTCAAGAACTGCAGTGCAGAGCCCTGCAGGGAAGACCAGAAAGGGGTTGTCAGCTCTGTTCAGGGCAGTGCTTAACACAGTGTAATACAAGGAATGAGGCCACACACTGAACAGAGAGGAGAAAACAAAATATTGAATAGATGCTCATTATGTGAGCACCATTCATTTGGTGCTGTGAATAGTGGGGGAAGTGCAGTTTGTATTGTTTCTTAAAGCATGTATCTAAACAGAGCAAATCAGTTACATAAATAGCATTATTTCTTCAGTTTCTCCGTTTCTGAGCATTTGGGACATTTTCATCATGTGTGTATACACACATGTAAGAGATATATTGAATGCATGAGTGGGAAAGTTTAGGGATTAGCTTCATTTATCTAATGATGTATGTATTTTTAAAAAATGAGATATATATGCTTGAAAGTATTAGAGTTTTATATGGGCAGGATGTAATGAAAAAAAGATTGGTAACAGAGGGTCTTGTGGCAAGTTCTTAAACAAGTAAGTTTGTCAGAACTTTCTGATTCAACCATAACATGGGCTGTTATCTGTGTGTGTATTTAGCAATAACTTTAACTTGATAATAGTAGTCCTCAGATTATATATATATATATATATATATATATACATATGCTCATCTATGCACTCTCTGGTGTTTGTCAGTACAAAATTGACTCTTTCTGTCATCTGACTGAGATGAAATCAGGTGTATTGCTGGTGCCAGGTAGGCCTGTGGGCTCCAGTGCTATGGAGGAGTTGGCACCCTTGGGCTTCACCTCCTCTTTCATCTGCTCTCTCTTCTCTCAGATATTTACTCCCCCACATAGCCTAGACTATCAACTGCTTTTTAGGCTGCAGGTCTTATGTTGAGCCACAGGGCAGATTTTTCAAAATTCAGCCCTGCAGTCACAACTAGAGAAAAGCCCCAATACTTGCTTGTTTGCCAGTTTTTGTTTTTTTTTCTTTTTGTTGCTTTTCCTGACACATTTATGTAAAGAATCTCAAAGGCAACCAAGCATTCTAGACCTCGTGCCTTTGATGCAACATGTACATCTAGATCTTCTTGAGGATCTGTACCTTTGGGTGCTGGGATCTTCTTTCTCTGAGGATGTTTTTCACAGACCTGTTCAGAAGCTGGAATTATAGGGAAGTGTAAAGCATTATTTTTATTTATTTTAATTGTTCCTTTCCTCACTATTT
This sequence comes from Cisticola juncidis, assembly GCA_013400215.1. NCBI lineage: Eukaryota > Metazoa > Chordata > Aves > Passeriformes > Cisticolidae > Cisticola > Cisticola juncidis. The sequence continues at coordinate 58,024 of VXBR01003338.1, read as the reverse complement.
AGTTGCTGCCGTGTTCACCATTGTCTTCTGTTTATCTAAATAATGGTTGCCTGGCCTTTCACAAACTTGCGATGGGGAAAGATGGTGACCACCTGAAACAATAATATCTGTGGCAGAATAGCCTGAGAACTTTAAATAACCAAAGGGGACTGTTTCCAAGGCAGCTAAGTGACCTTTGGATCCCAGGAGCAGACTATTCATAGAGGCAGAGCCTTTGTCCTGCTCTGCCCAGTGGTCAGTGAACTCTGGCAGGCCCCTGGGCTCACCATCTTGGCCCTAGACTAGCAGCTGGTGATTGATTCATTTAACTGTCCAGATTCACATTCTTCTGTCAAGGACTTGTCAAGGAAGAAAAAGGTTCTGTGGAGGGCTATTCATTTTAGTAAAAGGAAGGGGATGCATTATATGATTGAGTGGATTACTTTTGGGTCAGAAGAGTTCCTGCATTGCTCCGTTTTAATTCGGCCTTCAATCAAAGAGAGATTTAGTTTATCAGTGCAGTGTAGTGCTCATGTAGAGGGACAGATAATTTCAATTCCATCAGTGCAATAGAGTTGTTTTGTCTTGTTTGTTTTTTCTGTCTGTTTTTTCTCAGTCCTTTCTGTGATTTGTCCACCCCACTGTGTTTCTACCAGAAAATCCATAGACTTTTGTAACTGATTGATATGACAGAGTAAAGAATATTAATTACTATTACTCTCACTCTTAGATTTAATGTGTGTGTTATATGAGTGCTGATGTTCTTACTACCTCTCAAATATGGTTTTGAGCAATCCAGGAAAGCAGCAAGTAAGTCAAAGATTAGTTTTGGATGAAGAGAAAAGTGAAGAGAAAATAAAATTAGACAGGATCAAACTAATAAATTACTTTCCTCCAGACAACAGAGGCGATGGTAAAGCTGAGGGCAGAACCTTGTATTTTCTATCTAGTACCTGTGTTCACCTGAAACAATAGTTTGTTGTACAAACTCAGCATTTTCTAAATGTTCAGAGCTGTTTCCTTCTGCTGGCTTAGAATGCCCCTTTTTGTAAAACTAGGACAGTGTTTCCATGCATTATGAAACTTGAATATTTTTTTCAGTTTTACAACTAATATGTCCAGAAACCAACTTTGAGTTGCACTGGGGAGGTGTTGCCAGGCCCCTCTTTCCATTTGCCCTGCAGCTGGGTTGTGTTTCCTTAGCGTCAGGATTTCCTTGCTGCTCCTCTTCACCAAGTCCTGAGCAGAGCCCGGCGTCCTTAGCTCCTTCCACTGGAAATAAGAGGCATTAGAGAGCAGATCCTGCCAGTTAACCTTCTGCCTCCATCTGAATGGACACCATGAGCTGCAGCACATGAAATACAACCTTCAAGTTTCTTTTCCCCACTCTCCTAAGCTATGTATTGTTTTGATTTGGCTTATTGAACGTATTATGAGGGATTTCTGATTGGCTCCAGGCAAGGTATTTTACCTCTGCTGATGGAAGTACAAGTGCATAATTTAGAAGAAAATACAGTGAAGCTTGATCAGTTGTGTCCTTTTCTCTCCCTCTTTTTAAGGGAAAAGGTAGAATTTTGTATTTGTCAAGATAAATGAATGGCTTAACTACCTTAAGAGCACAAGGGAAGTCTGAGATAATCTAACCTTGCTAACACTTCTGTTATACACCTCTACACACAGGTCAGAACTCTGGGATAAGTAAAACACCTGTTGAATAGGCAGCCTTCTTTCATGGAAGGTCTCACTCTCCTGCCAGCAGCTGCATTTCCCAGGGATCAGTCTCCTTGCTTGGGATTTGCCTGTTTCAGGCTGGAGTAGGATGTTTCAGATGGGAATACCAGCTTCTGTGGGCTCCTAATAATATTTCCCTCAGTGTTTCCCTGGTGGCTTTAATTCATGGCCTTGAGTTGGAGACAAACAATGAGCTTTTAAAAATCATGGAAAGGAAAAATGAGTTCTCATTGTGTATTGGAAAATATAAGTAATCCCATAACTGGATTAATTACCTACTTAGTAGAACATGGATGTTTGGTTGTGCTATGACTGGGCAAACTGGAAATCCAAGAGTCCCACTCAAGCAGTCAATAGCCATAACAAGGTGACTTCCTTTAGAGACACTGAAGGCAAAATAATTTTTATCTAGAAGGTTGCACTTCTGATTTGTTTCATGTGAAAATTGCAAGAGTTGTAAACACTTTCCCCTCCTATACCTCCAGAATTTTTCAGGTAGACATCTAATCAGAGGATTTAATTAGCTTCAATAAATAGGTAGTACTGACAGTGTCTTCTGTTGTTTGTTTTTTTGTGTGAAATTTGTTTCTGATTTTCTCCCTGCTGCTCTCAAAGTTTTGGACATTCAGATTTTAACCGTTAGTTACTACCCTCTGCTGAAAGACTGTTCTTGGGTGAGATCTCTGGGCTGTGTAATGCAGTAGTGGGGCATTTGGTGACAGGGAAATGAGCTGCAGGCATTTGGCCCTTGAGAGTGGAGGCATTTCTTCTTTCCTTTCCCCGTGGGAATGAGGAAATGTTGACATTTGGAGAGGGGGCTGAAGAGCTGGAATTCCCAGCACCCCTGCTCAGCGTTTTGCATTGAAATGCTCTTTCATCCTGGGATGCCGATTCTGAAACACTGTAAGCAAAAAACGGAGAGTGCTCCTATCTCTCAGGAATAGCATTTCTGACAGTCTGGAGATTTAACAGCACCACCATATCAACTTACACTCATTCATATGGGGACGGTGTCAGTTTGCCACTGTATGAAATGAAACCCCTTCCTCTGCCTTCCGCAGATGTGAGCGGAGGCGCAGGGTGGGTGGTGCAGCACAGGAATGTGTGGGGCCCCTCTCCTGGCCTGGGATGTGCTCTCTGGTGCTTCCTCTGATTGATGAGCTAGGCAGGGTGAGGTGAAGAGTGGGGTCTGCATTCTGCTTAGGGTCCAGTTTTATTTTAGCCAGGAATAGCATTTATTTATTTTTAGAGATACAGGACCGATAAATAGAGGTCTCACCCTTGTGCTGGCATCTGCAGTGAAATTCATTGGTCAGAATGGGGCAGATTTATGCTTCCAGTGCTGAAGACTTCTGTTGCAAAGTGCTGAAATTGACTTTTCTGTGTTGCACTGAGCGATTATTAAATTTTTCTTGTTCTTTGAGGAACTTTAGAATCATAGCAGTCAATCTTTAAATCTTTCATATTCTACTATGATTGATGTGGGTTTTATTTTGGTTTTATTGTTTTTGTTTGGTTTTGTGGGGTTTTTTTTTGTTTTTCTTTTTGGATGCCTGATTAGATTAGTTGTGAAGGGACATGTTTTTTGTTGCAAAATCCTGCTTGTATTCTGATCCTTGTCTTCATGTTGTAAAGTGCAAAACTGGGCTGGATGTTCCCCATGCAACAGTTGGGCTATTAAGCAGAACTAATTCTTCACAGAATGGCAGCAACTCCAAAGAAAGGCATCTGTGGGATTAAGCATAGATACTAGAAGGCAATCACTGGGCAAACTGCTGAAGGAAATCAGTCCTTGCAAGGGAGAAAATGGTGTGTTCTTTCTCCTGAATGCATGCAGCCACACAAGTAGAACATCTTTGAAGCTGGTTAATGTGGCTTACTGTGTGCCTTTTCTCTCCTATTTCCTATGCTTCTTGTCTGCAGAAGAGCAGAGGGGAATTCCTTGATAAGTGCATTAGCATTTATTGTGCCTTCTGTGGCCACACACTGTTGCCTGGATGATAGATAGACTGAGAAGGGAAAACCCCAGCTGGGATGCCTTCAGAAGTGAAAAGATCAAATCTCTCATGCTTGTTTACATGGTTCTGTAAGGAATGTCAGTCACACCATCAATAAACTGTTGAATATATAGAGCCACACATATCAAAGCCTCAAGCTTTTAATTCCTTTAAAATAGTGCTAGTGATAACTCCTGAGGTGATATGTTTGTCTGCTTTTATTGGGAAGGGTGGTAGTGGTGTATTTTTTGCCTCCCATTAAGTGCCTGGGGTGTAGTAAGGCAATATGTGAGTATGTGAATATGTAAGGCACTCATGTGAGTAACTTGAATGTAGCTGCAAGAGGGGCATTTCTGCAATATCGGTAGCTGCTTCTACCAAAGTAAAATAGGAAGACCTGGGTGTGTTAGTTACCCTGTGCTTGCTTTCCTCACAGACTGAGAATTCTGATGCATGCCCTTGCATTGCAATATTGGATTCTCATCTCAGTGTGGCTATAAGAGCACCTGATGGGCAGGAGAACAAACTGTAAAATGAGGTGTTCACGGGTTGGTAGTGTCAGTGAGGATCCTCCTGTTATTTTCTCTGGCACATTGCTGCTGCCCAGGATCCCATTTATTGTCACAATTATGTTAATATGCCATGGATAACAAGCTCTGTGTCTATTCCAGTGATTTAAAGAAGTGAGGAGGGAACAGGATATTCTGATGGTCACCTTGTCAAATTGTGCCTTTCTGTTCCTGCATGTGTTTCTGCATTGAAGAGAACTTTTTGATGAGTGATTATCCACTTCTGAGGAGGCAGTTTTCTTCAACTGTTTTGAGAATTTTTTCCCATAACCTACAGAGTGGACATGCTAATTATGAACTCTTTCTGTTTCTAAGGTTAGCACTTTTCAAAATTTAGTGCTGCCTGTTTAGCAAAAGAAAAGAGCATCTTTCCTAAAGTATAATATATCCTGAGAAGAAATGATTGCTTTTATCCTTGAAAAAATGATCAGTATCAGAGAGATTGCTGATACATTGTGATGGTGTTGAGGTATTTTTTCTTAACTTTTCAAGGTTTTCCTTCTTTCCTGTGAATTGTCTTCAAGCTGCATCCACTCGAGTCCTCTCCTCCTGATTTTCTGCACTGGAATAGATCAGAAACTTGTTCACAAAACTTCCCTTCTGTATGTGGATATCGTGTTTTTAAGCTGAAACCAGGACAGTGGAGAAGAAAGTTGCCTACGTTCTGAGGTTACTGTAAGAATGAAGGAATAAGGATATAATGTAGCAGAGAAAGGATAGATGAGTACATTTCCCTAAAAATCTGGTCCAGGATAGCCTAGCTGACTTCCAAGATTTCAGGAAGAGAAAATAATATATGTGAAACTTCAGACTGGTCTTAACTTTGAGAAGCTGCCTGTGTGTGGCCACAGGCACTTTTATGGAATCTGGTCCCAGCCCAAATGATGGAGAGCTGAGTGGTCTTCAGTGGACAAATTCAGACTTGGTTATTCCTATACAGGGATTTTTAAAATGATCATTTGTCAGCCACTGAATTAGGAGCTTTAAAGAAAGGAGCAGGGGGACCTGAAAGTGTTAGAGGAAACAAATGAGATTGCAGCTGACATCTCCAAGGGAACTTTTGTTCGTGGGTGCTCAGGCTGTTGACCTCATTGCTTCTCCATTTCATTGCCTTTAGATTATAGCAATCTTCAGTACCAGAAAAGTGGTGGGTAGTTTGTGAATGGGCAATTTTTTAATTTTTGGTTTTTTAAATCAGAGACACTGGACATCACTGTACAAAGATTTTAATGCACAGAGAAACAGTTTTGTATTTTACAAGTATGGCTTTTGTATATGAAGCTAATGATTTCTCACTTCTTATCAGAGATTGGAGAGTAATTCCTGGCGATTTGCATCTTAGTTTGGAATTCGTTTGCTCTAAACATTGCACTTCTTAGATATATGTGCAAATTGGTAAGAATATGAGACAGGAAAGGAAAAATGAGAACATGCCTGTGTTTCTTACCTTTTCCACTACTTTCTCTAGTGCATTTCTCATTGTTTAGTTTAGTGTGGAAGTAAGTATGTGATAGGCTTGGAGTAATTTATTTTTTTGCAATACAGTGACCATAAGTTTTAGCAGAGCAGTTTCCCAAATTGTCTGGCACTATGTTGGATGCAAACTGCAGAAAGCTTGCGAAGGAGATCAGCTTTTAGCTGAGCAGTCAGGGCCTTGGAGAAGATTTGTCCAGAGCAGAAGGAATGAACTGGGAATAGCAGAAAGGGCAGATGGCCCAAATCCTCACTCATCACCTCATCTGGGATCTTCTTGGTATTTACCAGTGAAAGCTTTCTGTAATTACCCCTATGTGCAGAGCATTTTCTGGTCCCTCCAAAACTCAGAATGTGATTTTGAAAGGGTTTTGCAGGCTAATGCCTCAGAAAAATTTGCACCTTAGATACAACAGTACAGTTCTGTGAGCTGAAACGGGAGGAACACGTGGTGTGAAGGATGGTTTTGTCTAAAGGGAATGTCAGTTTTTCAGAATGTCAATTTTCAGTTTTTCTGTGCTTGTGTCTTTCATGCTGTAGAAATGAGGTTTCTAATCTTGTTAGCCTTTTGTAATATTTGGGCCTTTTTCTTTCTTCTTCTTCTTCTTCTTCTTCTTCTTCTTCTTCTTCTTCTTCTTTTTGTTTGTGTTTTCGGGAACCCAAGTTGTAGTGCTGAGCTAGCAGTTCATAACCATGCAGTTCTGTAATTTCCCAGTCTGCAGGGTTTCTCAAAGCATCAGAACAATTGCTACAGAATATCACTGTGCTCTGTACTAACTGTAATTCTTATCCACCTTATCTAACATGTTAAAATGCCTGCTGGTAGATTCTAAATGGCAAACGGTTAAAACAATTGTGGGACAGAGAGATTACTAGGTTTCCCATATCAATTATTGATAGTGTCAAATCAATGTGGCAGTTTCAGTCTCATTTACCCTCCTTATTATTTAATTGTAAGATAATAGTTTGAGCCTGGACTCCTTTTTCAATGCAGTTCTGAACTGTCATCCTTAAAGCTGCTGCTACCGTGTTCATACTAAAGGGAAGGATTTTATTCCTCAGATTTGATTTCAGTAATTCAAAGCTGCTTTTTGATTTGGTCTCTCTCTTGTTTTTCTTTCTTGCTTCAAATATTTCTCTTCTGTTGCATAATACCTGAATCGGGTCTCATTTCCCCTTCCCCCACACTTTTTATGTGCCATCTTTAGATTTCCCAGGAAAGTTATTTTCTTTTTCATATTGAGAAATTACATGTCATAATAATGTCAAACCAATGTGTTTCTGTCATGTTGTCTTAGGTCTGTCTATCCTGCCTTCTTTCTAAGAGTGAGTTTGTAGTAAGCAGCTTGAAAGAACAAAGGAAAGTCGGGAATTATAGCTAAAATAGGAAGCTGGGAAACAAAACAGAAAGGTAAAATGGATGCCCTTTAGCAGGATGACCACATTTCCAGGCAATTCGAGCGCATACTGATTTTAAAGTCATGTCTAACAGTTTAGTGTTAGTACCTCATTAAAATCCAGGGATTAATAGCAGCAATCTCCTTGTTGCACATTAAAAGGATTTAGCTGAATTTGGGATTAGAGGGTACAAGCCATTCTAGCAAAGCTTTTCCCAAGATACCAGTGAGGTGAAGTGAGATAGCTTAAAGACTTAGGTTTTTTCTAACTATTGCAGTTATGCTACACACACACACGTGTATGGATTTTAAAACTGTGGTGAACTGGTTCATTAATCCTTTAAAATGTATGCTACCTTTGGAAGTGAAATTGTCTGGAAAAGCTTGTTTGAAGGGTAAAGGAAGGCAGTTGGAGTTGGAAAGGCACTGAAGGTGCGGTTGGGCCTGGGTTAGTCCAAGCACATTAAAATCTGTGGGTCCTGGTGTTGGAGATTCACTCTGTAATCAAGGCTTCCCTGTGCTTTAGATAGGATAACGTGCAGAATTAATTCTGCTGTCCTCTCCTGCAGCTACCCTGGGGTAGAGACAGGACGGGTCAATATTCTCCTCCCCCTTTTCCCTCCTACAGGTGTTTCTCAGCATGCGAGAGGAACAACCATCCTGAGAGCCTCAAGTTACATCTGAGAAAAGCCCTATGAACACTGCAGTCCCCTCCCCAGGTTTAGATTTTTGGGAGAAGGAGAGAACCGTTGTTCAGTTATTTTATTGCTATCAGTTGCTTTGTGTTAGGCCAGCCCAACTTATTAGCATAGCAATGTGTGGTAGCATTTACTGCCAGGGATTGTTAATACAGAGAAAGAAAAATACAGTTTGAAAATTCTCATGTAATAAGCTAAGCACCTGATATAGCATTCTCCAGAATTTTCATTGAGTTCTTAACATGTGGGCAGTGATGTCAGCAGCCTGTATGATTTATCTAATTATTTATTTATTAAGTGCTGCATCTGATTTTCTTTTGGGGAAAAAGCAATTCTTTTTGTTCCAATTGAATGTAAGTATCAGGCTTCCAGCATGGTTTGGTTATTAATTAAAACTAAGTATATTAAACTGAAGTTTTAGCCAAAGTAGCACAAAAACATGCAATTTCAGAATATCTCTTTAAAATGCAGGGTTATAGAAAAAGTGTATTTTAGTTAAGCTTATTTTTCCAACCATTCTGGTAGAAATGAAAAATAACAGCTGACTTTAGTGAAAAAGCCACACATCACAATTTATCAGAAGAGTTAAATCTCTGGTAATTTATCAGAATGCCATTACCAGTATGTTGTTTGAATTACAGTCTTTTGTAACAGAATGCAGTGACACTTTTCCTTTGTGCCTGAAAGGGCCAAATGTGTTCTGGATGATATCACTTCCTCTTACAGATGGAACTCAGCTCCATCTCAGCTCAGTTGTTTGCCTTCAATAATGGCCATTAGCGAGGGAGATGCCTGTGCAGACAATGAGTGAGATAAAGTCTCTGCAGATGCAGTTGCCTCCCTTATTTGCCTGCTACATGCCAATACATTTCCACTCAGCAACCTCACCTGAACTTCCTGTGCTGGAGCTAAACCCTCTCCTTGCTTTTTATGGTCTTGCAAATATACAAAGAAGTATTAGGGAAAACAGGGAGCAACGACTCTCATTAATCAGTAAGACTATAATTTCTCTCTTGAGATTCCTTTCCCGGAGCTAATCAGATCCCGGCTCTTTTAATCTTTCCTTACAGGTCAGGTTATTTTTCTCTTGAAATCTCTCATTTTTATGTCTCATATTTTAAAAATGATAATTCTAGGTCAAACAACACTTGATTAAAGTTTTAAGGGTGAGTGTAAGAAATCACTCTGCTTGTGGTAACACATAGAGGATGCCCTTTCAGAGTAATCCCTTTTCACTTACAGTTATGAAAATCTTTACCCACACTGCTGTATTTGTGTGACATTCACCTCTGAACTGTATGTAATAAGCAGAACTTGGACTCTAAAAAACTTAATTTTTACTAGCCTGTCCTGGGAAACTCAGGGAAGATTCATCCATAGTATAACTTGATGACAGCCCCAGCTCTGCGTACTCCACGTGCTTGTGCAGAAATGAGGAGAGCTGTGTGTCTGCAGTCTTGCCAAGTGGCTGGATCTGTCAGTACATACTCATATAAAATTTATTCCAGATCCAGATCAAAGTGTGCCATTTGGGCGGCAAATCGTTGGAAATGTGTGTCCGTATAGCCAAAAGGTATAGCAGAACTCCTTTCATAATCTTTTAAGGCTCATTCCTACAAGAAGCGAGAAACTGCAGAAACTCCAAGAAAATATGTGCAAATTTGCTTTGGTGTAAAATATAATACATGTATGTAATACATGTATATTTGCTGGATTTTTCAGCACTGTTTTGGAGAGAGTGCATCACCAAAGATCAAGAAGAGTTGTCATGTGCTTCCCTGAAATCTATTTCTTTGGGAAAAGACATAGTTTCTCTTTAACCTACAAGTTTATTTTTCTCAAATGAAATCTCTTCACCCGAGAGTTTAAAAAAAAATTGAAAGATTCTTCTTTTCACTTGAAGGGTTAGGACTATTGTGAAATTCTCAATAGCATTAACAGATGCCTTGTACAAATAGCATTATGCACTTTTGTTCTTTCCACCTGAGCAGTTCATCTCTCTGAGTGGCCATTATCTCTGGAGAAACACTTAACCATCGTCATGTGCTGCAGTGTCTCAATATTTAGTGCATTCTGGCTGGTTGAAAACTGTGCTGCTGTTTCACTTCTGGGTTTATCTTTCATTCTTACAGGTTTTTTATTTCACAGTTGTAGTCTGGTCATGGGCTAGACTCAGCTGAGATGAAACAGTAATCAACGTGTAGGTTGCTGGAATTTCTTTTGCCTCTTAAGAAAGCTCATTCAGAAAAAGATTTCATAATGACATGAAGTGTGTAAGTAGGAAGTGCAGTGTGTAAGGAACAGGTCACTGGATTTGTGTTGCAGCAAGCTTCAGGGCTTAATTTCAGGAGGGAATGAAGTGGGTGTGTGTTCTGCTTCTTTTTGCTTGTTTATTTGGTGTTTTTCTTTTCATAATTAAAGTCGGTGAAGAACTGCTGCTGCATACAAACCAACAAGACGTGTGAGGCATGAGCTTCTTAAGTTTGACTTTTTCATACTTTAATAGTTAAACGTGTAAACCTGCTTAGGTACACATAAGGTTTTTATGTGATGCAGGATAGTGTTCAATCCATGTACACCAGCAACAGTTCTCTAATACTTCATAAGCACGAACAGAAAGCAATAATTTGGGTTTTGAACCTGAGAATGTTTGCCTCAGTGGTAAATGAAGGAACTTGTACCAAAACTGAAGTCTGGTTTTTCTCTGCATAGGTAACTTTCATGGCATGAATCACACAGTTCTGCCCAGTAAGGATCTTCATTCTCAGAAGGAACCATACAAACACATGCACATATTACATAAATTTCTGGAATTCATACAAGGAAATACAGTTTCTAGTTATTGCCTTCTGCTTCTGTAAGCCACTTTTGGTATTTTGGGTGGGAGCATCAGCTTCTCAGAGCAGCATTAATAATTTTCTTTTGGCTGTAAATCTGGGAACAAAATGATTAAATAGACTGGTGAAGAGGGGGGGAAACTCAAATAAAAAGGCACTTACATTTATTGCGTTGCAGGGTTGTTTTTGGGAGCAGGGTATGTCTCTTGAGACTTTGTTTCTTATCCATTTTATAGAGCTCTGGCCTCTTAACAGCACTGGTTTAATGACTTGTTCTTGGGGTTCTGAGTTGGAATCAGTGCTTGCCAGGGAAACAAGCCTGTTACAAAGAGGTCAGATTTCATGAGACAGCAATAGACTTGTAAAAACAGATTTTACTGGTACAAATAAAGTCAGAATTAAGAAAATAACAGAGATGTGAGTAAAGAAAGACACAGATGAAGCAAGTATTGAGCTAAACTGACAATGTATGAGCTTAGAGAAGAGGTAAGTGGAGATTGTTTTTTTCTAAAAACTCCATTTAGTAGCATTAATGAGGGTTTTTTTGAAGATTTTGTGCAGTTCTTCATAGCTGTAACTTTTGCTGTCTTTAAAGATGAATTTTCAGTGGAAAGATATTGTTCCTGCTCAGGTGGAAAAATGTTCTTTGCATATCAGCTTCAATTAACAACTTGCACTGGACTTTCTATACCGTGTAGCTGAACCTGTTCTTGCCTGCTATTGTGATGGCATTTTGTGGTCTGTGAAATACTAATTGTCCTGAGTTTGCTTTGTAGTTCTTGAGTCTCACTTCTGTCTTTAATCTATAGCTGTACAGAGTGCATGGAAGTAAATAATTCTTTTGAAATACATAAAGGAAAACATAATTATGTTTCATTCATCTCACTGCATCTCTTTAGGTAACTGTACCAATATAAGAAAATTCTGGATGCAATTTTATAGTTCCAATGGAGATGAAATTTTTAAAGCTGTGAAAGATCTTTGCTTCAGTAAACCTGTGTGATTACCTTTCTGTCTTGTTGCAATGATCCTTTTTCATGCCACTGGCTGTGGTGCAGCTGTGCTACAGGATTGCTCTGAAACCCACATTGCACTGGTTTGGAATGTTCATATCATTGATGCCTTTATTGCATTCCTAGAGATTATATTTTGAAATGTGAGCAGAATAGCAGTAAATAAATGAAAAATGCAAAACACTGTATTTTCTGCTAAGAAAGAAAATCTATTAAGAATGGCACTAGGGAAATATTATTCTGACTTCAGTTAATCACAAGTTTGTGTAGGGAGAAATTAGAGCTACGAAGAAGGAAAGGAAGCAAGACAAGCTTGGATTCCTTTTATTCCCGTTTCTTCTTCTTTTTCCCCACCTCTCTATTTTGTGGTGGAAGACTATAGAAGAGCTGGATAGCATCAAATCCAGCACAAAGCAAATCTAGAAAGTTTAGATATGGAGACAACCGGCTCTATGTGCAGGTTATTTGCCTTGTACTGAGTCTGTTTTGTGAAGCTGAGCTTTTGTAAATAGTCAAAAAACTAAGTCTCTTTTTTACTTCTGATTCCTTTGCAATCAAAAGAAAAGCTGTTTAAGGCAAGAACTGCTTTTGTGTGTCTCCCAACAGGCTTTAAGTGTGAGAGTTCTGTTGTAACACCTTTATTGATGTTGTGGGGGGTTTTATGTGTTCTTGAACCCGGTACTGCTAAAAAGTGAAAGAGCAAAAATTGGAACCTATTTCTGTTGGTGAGAGAGGATGGTCCTGTCTGCATTGAAGGTGGGGAGGGAACAGCCTCAGTGTGGGGCTGTGCAGACCTGCCAAAAGCACAGGTTTGGCAGTACCAGTGGGTTACATCTCTGTCCCTGTGTCCAGGCTGCCTGAGCCACACTGGAGGTGCCAGGCGTGCGTATGCAGCTACAGGAATGCAGTACAAAAAAAAGGGCATTTATTCACACCTGGAAAGTTAAATAGGCATGTGAGTAATAGCAATATTTCTGTTATGTAGTTAGGCCTGTGCTAGGACTTAATTTGTGTGTGGGATGGAAGCAACCAGCTGAGTTCAGGTTTCCTTCACACCCCAGTGCTCATCTCTCAGTGCTGTGCTGCACCATTGAAAGGACAGGGATGGGGAGCACTCATAGAATGCCTGGTACACATCAGTGCTGTCTCTATCCTGCCTCCAAAACACGGCATTTTTGAGGATGGAAAACCATTTCCATTAATAAACAAGTAAAATAGAGAAATTATTTAAACACAAAACTTGACTATTAAGTGATGGGAAACTTTTAACTGTTGGTTTATCTATTGCAACCATGTTTCTGTACCATCTATACAGGAGTAGAAACTTAATTGGAATCTGATTTTTTTAAAACAAAAGGAGAACCATTAAGTTCACAGAGATTGTTCCCTCTGCAGTTACAGGGGGTGAAACGTGTGAAATTGTTTGTGTTGAGTTATCCAAAAGCAGTTTCTTCTGAAGAATTGTTCTGTTAGTTGTAGGTAGCATTAAATAAGCAATTAATTAGCAGGTTTTGTATTACTTTCCCCTATTTTTGAGCAAGAAAATCCAACAACTGATCAAATTCTTAGCAGAGTATCTATTGATCTGCTGCTTCAGTTGGCTCAATATTGTGAACTCCTCAAGTTGTAGATGCTCAAAATGACATTGATGCTCTGTTCATCAGACTTCAGCTTGGTGACTGCTCAGAATGTTGGGATAAAAATGTTCTTTCCTGCTTAAACTTATTTTGAGATTTTTTTGGATTTTGATTTCTTTTTCTTACCACACATGAACTTGTACAACTCTGGAAATACTTTCTTTTATTAAAGTGAGTCAGGAACCAAAAGTTGTTTTGGAAATTTCTTATTGCAGTCAAATTTTTAAGGCTGTCCCAAACTAGTTGAATTGACTTGAACTTTGTTAGTCTAATAATTGATGTAGTTTCCAGCTGCAAGCCAGTCAATTTGTATGCTTAATTCTATTTGAGCATGTCATATTTATTTTCATTGAAACATTTTTTTAACTGAATTAGGTTAAAGCAAAGTTATTTTAAATAAACCTTCAACCAGTGAAAACATTCTATTGAGTTAAGTTGACAAGGCAGTTAGATCCATCTTTCTTTGCATACAGAAATAAAAGGACTATGTGAAGTATTTCTGGGTATTTTTATAAGTTGATCTGTGAACTAGAATTTGATTTAACCACGATTTTTTCTCACTTTAGTCCCTTAAAATTGATATTCTCTTGTTTTTAGCCATTTCTGCCTTTGAAGTCCAGCCACTTTCAACTGAAGTCCAAGAAGGTGGAGTAGCTCGATTTGCCTGTAAAATTACAGCAAACCCTCCTGCCACTGTGACATGGGAAGTGAACAGAACAACTTTACCCTTAGTCATGGACAGGTATGTAGAGTTACACATTTTAGAATGTGTTTTATTCTTTGCTATCATTTTGATGCTGTCACAAGAAGAAAATCTGAATACTTGCAATGGCATTACATTAGAAAGATTCCATGTCAACTGTTGAAATTGCTGGTCATAGATATGTTGCTAATGCATTTTAAATAAGTGTTATGAGTGCAGACCAGAGTCACTCGCTATTGCCTGCACAGTAATCACTGATCTTTGAATTCTTACTGGTGAATTTTGTGTGCAGGTCATCCTTGGGAACAGGCATTGCAGTGGGGAATGGAATGGGTGAACCTTGGCTCTGGGAGTGGTTTGAACTCTGGGATTGCTTTCACTGAAGAATTGATGCTGAACTTGTTTTTATTTAAAGGGTCAATAAAGAATTATATATACAGAAAATTGAATTAAAACACTTGATACCAAGGAAATTCTATGCAAGGGGTCTTCTCATGAACTGATTTGCTTGAAGAATACAGTCTGGTCTCTGCTAAATTCTTTTCTGTGTCCCGTTTGTGTTCATTGAACTGACTCCTGTGCTTTTTTGACCTGTAACTCCATTTGAAAGTGTCTAAGATACCCACATGCAAAGGAAGGAAAAAAGAGAAACTAAAAATTGAAACCACAGGTGGGTTTCTGGGAAGTGTACACCAGTTCTGCCCATATATCAGAAACTGCTGTAAAATACCAGCCAGCCTGAGCAGTACAAATGTAGTAGCAGGCTAAAGAAGGCTGGGATGGTTGATTCTGAGGGTGAGAAAGATCTGCTTGTTGCAAGTAAATTCCTCTGCTCTCGTCGTGGTGCTGGGGGGAATTTTGCCTGCAGTTCAGAAAGGCAGGAAGGTGAGTCATGTATTGGGAATGTTTTTGAGTCTCCAGCCTGCTGCTCCCAGGTCAGTGTAGCGAGGGCTGTTTGTAAATCAAGGAGTTAATTCCAGCGTGGTGTTCAGTGGCTGAATGTTTATCTACAATTCTTATTTTCGGTGTCTGTGGCAGGATAACTGCTCTGCCCACAGGAGTGCTTCAGATCTATGGTGTGGAGCAGAAGGATGCTGGGAGTTACCGATGCGTTGCCACGACTGCAGCCAACAGACGGAAAAGCACCGAGGCCGTGCTGAGTGTTATTCCAGGTATTTGCCATGGCACATTTTTTTCAGTGGCACCATATTCTTTCTTACAGTTTAGCAAAAACACTTAAAAGCCGTGAAAAGCTGCAGGTGAACCACTTGTCCAAATAACGTTGCTTGCTTTTATCTTGTGCTAAAATATGTTCAGTGTAAGTTTCCCCAATTACTGAAAGAAGACTTTGGTGTTAATGTAACTTTTAGTGTCCCTAAAGAAATTTGTTTTATTTTATATTTAATTGAGTTTTTGTTCAACTGTGCTCACTTTTTATCTTTTTTTTTTTAATCTCTGCAAAGCCTCAGACTTGAAGCCTTTTCACAAGCCATCTATAATAGCCGGTCCTCAAAACATTACAGCATCTCTTCATCAAACTGTCATCCTGGAGTGTGTAGCCACAGGGAATCCAAAGCCAATCATCTCATGGAGCCGGTTAGGTAGGTCTTAAAATTACAGCACACGACCTTCAGCCTGTGGAGAGGAAGTAAAACTGGAAAGAAAGGATTTGAGCAATTAGGTTTCTGTTCTGAGGCTCTGTGTAGTAGGTAACGATTAGGAGGTTAAGGTAGGAGGAGTGAAACACTTTTCAGTTCCATTCTTCAGAACTGCTGCGAGAGGCCTCAAGGTCTTCTGAAGCTTTGGGCTCCCTGCTTCTGCTGTCAATCCAGCAGTGCCCTGGGCACAGGGACAGGCAGGGTGGTGTCCTCCAGGGATCCGTGACTGGAGTGGAATTGGTGGTGAGGGCAGGTTGGGATGGTTACATCCATGAAACAGATCTGAAAGAGTTCCTTCCACTCTTCTTCTTAGAAACCCTATGAGAGTATGAACTGTACCTTGTGCTGAGGGGCCATTGGACTATGAATAGGTATAGACAAACCCAGAACAGTCAGCCTGGAAGGGGAGAAGAGGGAGTGCAGTAAGAGTAATAACACTGAGAAGTGTATCACATTTTTTTCATGAAAACTGCTTTCTATTTTCATTTCAACATGTACTTAAATGTGGAAGTCAGAACTGTACATGTAGAAGCAAACCATGAAAATTTTTCTTTCCTTTCTATTTCTAAAAGTGTAAGAAATAAACATATCTTTCCTGGTTGATTCAGTGGCTCTTATAGATAAGCAATTAGGAAAAAAGTTCACATAGTAGTCATAGAGCATTTGCTGTGAAAATAGGAGAATATACATGGTAATAAATGTACTTGTTTTAATCTGCAGCATGATTCAGGAGATGGTTGATCACTGTAAAGATGTGATGTTGGCAGTGATGAACTGAATCATAGTGCTAGGCAGAGGGGAGGCTAACTTCTAGCTGAGATGGTGAATTCCAGATTTAAACCACTTAAGAAGTGGAGAGGCCCAACCATCTGAATGGGCAGGTAGTTAGTAAAGAGCAAAGTAAATGCAAAATGGAAACCTCTGAAAGCTCAGCTGTGATTTTCTTTGCAGTTTTTGTCTTTTATACTCTAATCTAAGCCATTACTGTGTAGATGACCCAGTTTAGGTAAGTTATTTTGATGAACAGCCTTGTAACCTGCTTCTGTGTTCCCTCACACAGACCATAAGTCCATCGATGTCTTCAACACGCGGGTCCTGGGCAATGGGAACCTGATGATCTCTGACGTGCAGGTGCAGCATGCAGGGGTCTACGCCTGCCGCGCCACCGTTCCCGGCACGCGCAACTTCACCGTGGCCATGGCAGCGCTCACCGTGCTGGGTGAGCCTCCACTGCCAGTGCTTGAGCACTTCTGTCCTCCTCCCGAGCCCTGCTCTGGGCTGGGCTCACACTGCACCTCACACACGGTGTGCCAAGGCCTGCAGGGAGACTGCAGAGATGGAGCAGATCACAGAACTGTGGCTGCCTCCTCCTGTCTGTTGACTGAGACGAGAAGTGTCACATACTCAAGACTGGAGTTGTGAACTAGTGTTTGGAGATACCCAGGTGCAATGTTTGCTCTGGGAAGACAGAAAAGAACCCTTTGACCAAGTAGAAATATGTAACGTGTATCTATGAGAGAGCATTATGTCATAGTCTGGAGTTTGATTGGTTTGTATTCATAAATGCATGAACAAAAATACTACCTGTGCAGATAGTGTATCTTAAAACAAATGCGCTTTGTTTGTAAGGAATGTGCCTTCTGCTTGTGTGTATGTGTGTTTGAGGGGCTTGAGGAGAGAGGATTTATTTAGAAAACTAAGTACTAGTACTTTGCAGGGACTTGATCTTTTAACTATTCTTTCCTCTTGTTACTTATCTGTAGCTCCACCTTCATTTGTGGAATGGCCAGAAAGCTTAACAAGGCCTAGAGCTGGTACTGCTCGTTTTGCTTGTCAAGCAGAAGGAAATCCTGCCCCCAAAATTTCATGGTTAAAAAATGGAAGGAGAATACACTCCAATGGTAGAATAAAAATGTACAACAGGTAAGATTGCAATTGCTGTAGGAGTGTTGTGCTAGTGATGAGCTACCAAAAGATGACATTACAGTAGCTAGCTATAGACAGTCAAGATGGAACTCAAGTCAACCTGAAATGGGACATTAAATGTAGTGATGGATACACCTTAATCAATACTTAAAATCAGTAAAACTTCTATGCTAAGTGCCTTGCCTGGCAGGGAGGGTGGGCAGGGCTGAACTGAAGAGTTTCTCCACAGTTACTTGAGGTTTACAGAGTAGCAGAGTCTTGCTACTACGTCTGGTGAGTGAGCATTTTGTACTAAAGGGTTGGTTAAGGAATAACAAGCTTAAGGGTCTGCTTTTTGCAGGGAGGGAAT
Source organism: Cisticola juncidis (assembly GCA_013400215.1). Lineage (NCBI taxonomy): Eukaryota > Metazoa > Chordata > Aves > Passeriformes > Cisticolidae > Cisticola > Cisticola juncidis. The sequence goes on along the minus strand of VXBR01003338.1, from coordinate 40,057 downwards.
AGATACGCAGTTTTGGTGTCACTGGCTTTGCAGGCACAAGCAGAAGCATGGCAGGTTTTTCAGAATGCCTCAGGGTGCTAAATTTCACTGCTGAGTATCCATTCTAATGAAGAGTTTGTGGCATGTAAGTCAATGATACTATACTTAGGAAGCAGAGGCAAACATAACTGATGTTTCATTATGTGGAGCTAAATTTATCCAAGATGTGAGCTTCTTTTCCACCTTTTTGTTCCTTTTGGATGCAGTAAATTGGTGATTAACCAGATCATTCCTGAAGACGATGCCATCTACCAGTGCATGGCTGAGAACAGCCAGGGCTCCATCCTCTCCAGGGCCAGGCTCACTGTGGTTATGTCAGAAGACAGGCCCAGTGCCCCTTACAACGTCCACGCTGAAACCATGTCGAGCTCAGCCATCCTGCTGGCCTGGGAGAGGCCCCTGTACAACTCAGACAAAGTGATTGCATACTCTGTGCACTACATGAAAGCAGAAGGTAAGCACTTTGATTGAATGCCAGCTAAGGATTTGAATGTGACAAGAGCTTGAATGTCCTTGCACACACCGTCAGATTTGAAGGGTTCATATTCGGGGCCCTGTCAGAGCATTCTAGCTCTGGAATGCTGGAACTGATATTCCATATAAATGCACGCTGTAATCTACAGGCAAGCTGGGGAAAAATGCTTTTCCCACATCATCTCATCTGTGGGACTGAGGGTTCTTCCAATTTTCCTGTGTCTGATGGCTCTAGTGAGCAGATTTGGAAGTTGGGAGAGGACTTGAGAACCTGGGGCTTCCATAGCGCTCACTGGATTTCCGTCTGTCCTCAGCAGGAATTTCTGCCTATTTTATTCCTTGTGTGTATGGCAGGGAACAACAGAGCATGCAGCAGAGTCCTGGAGGCTTACAGAGTTAACTCCTCACCACAGACTGCTCTTTTGTCTAGATCCCCAAATTCTTGTGAATTTACTGGCTTTCATGTATTTTGGAGTAGAAGAGTTGATACTTTGTCTTCACTACCTTCTCTTAAAAGCAATATTGGCCAAATGGTGAAATCTACTCTTTTTTCACCCCTTGGTCTCCTGTAATGAGAGAAGTCTATTAAAATGCTGAATGGCCATGAGTGGTTTATCCCAGTTTCTGAAATGATATACAAGTTCCTGTACAGAATGGAATGGATAGTTGGAATAAAAATGAGTAACTAGACATTTTAAACCCCCTCAGTTTTATGTAATTGCTTTGACTAAAGGTAATTTAAGGTGGTAGGAAACAGCCATTTTTAAAGCAGGAGATGATGGCTTAATGGCTTGAAGAATTGTTAGGTGCATGTCTCCAAGTAAGCTGCATTGCAGCCCTGTTTTCTTGGAGTGATTTCTGTTTCCATCTCTATTCAGTAAGTGGTTTATTCAAGAACAGCACTGCAGATGCTCAGCTCTGTGTGGAATACCAGCCTGCCATCTGCTAAGCAGAGGGCAGGAAGGACAGCTTAATTACTCTAATACTGGTGCAGGAATAGCCATGTTTGCTTTTGCAAGTGGGATATTTCAGGACACAGGAGAATTTTGTCGGAAGGAAGGAAGGAAGGAAGGAAGGAAGGAAGGAGTTCTAAAAGATAATGAGAACAAGAGGTGTGGGAAATTACCCCCTGCTCTTTCAGTCACTGAGGTATTGTGCTCCCCTCTTACAGCTAATATGAATAAAGTCACACTGGATAAGTTATCTGGATAATTGTAGAGAGCAGAGACCAGATAACTTCAAAGAAAACTGGGGAAGTGTCCTTAGGGAAGTTTGTATTTGTGTAGGAAATAATCTTGCACACTAGTGAAAGGAGCTGTCTTCTGGAATATGATTTTTGCAAAATCATTTTGCAGTTCCTGCCTTATTTGCTTGCTTATCCAAAGGTTATATTTTATTAAATGAGATTATAGCTTATCTTGTTTTAAAAAACAAAACAATCTTCAAACAAAACCAAGCAGCCAAAGAGAAACCTCTGATTTATTTGAACACACTTTCTCAAATACCCATTTTTTCCATCTTTCCTGACTGTCTTGTGGTATTTAGTTTATTTAATATAATGTTGTTGTGCATCCTTTCACTTTAGTGAAAAAATCCACACAAGGAGAGTGGAGAGGGCCGTGTAAAGAGGAGTAATTACAGTGATGGGATTCAAAATGTTGGTGATTTGCATGTGTTTTTAATCTTGTAACATGGTTGCATAGTATCAGAATTTTGCATCAGAACTAAAACCTTACTTTTGTTTTGTTTTATAGAAAAGTGTGGAGCTTCAAGGGTTATACTTCTGTATAACAGCTTTCTAAGTGATAGTGATAGCCTGTCAACCTTTCCGAGGATCTTGCTCTCCTGTCAGAGGCATTATTGAAAGTCTAGAAGATGCCTTTGTGAAAAATTATCACATCAACCTAATGTAAATTTAGAAACAACTACCTTTAAGGAAATGCAAATTAAATATTAAGGAAAATCTTTAGATGAGATTCACACAGTACTAGGTCATAAGGGTTCTAACATAGACTGTTGACATTGTCAATATCTTATTTACTCTCCAAGAATTCTAGACAATTATATATTAATGTAAATATTATGTATGAATGTATTGCTTTCATTATTACTTTCAGCTTGTCTTTCCCAATTCCACTCTCACACCCTATTTCTGACTCTAATGAAGGTTAGAAATTATCTCAGATACATCTGACTTGATTAGGTTTTATCTTTGCTTGAAGCTTCTTACGAACATAAATATATAAACAAAAAAAATTATGGACATATTGCTCTCTTGTTGTAGTTAGGAACCTCTTCTGCAAGTGTGAGTAAAGAACATAGTATTGCCAAAGGAAAACAGTGCTTGCCAAGTCTCCTAAGTTGTACTGATGTTTGCAATTCCCTAAACTTTAAACAGACAGCAAAACTGGATAATGCATGAATTGTATGCAGTTTTGAAGAGGTTTTTTTTGTAGACATCACAATGTGGTAGGTGCTTTGAATACAAAAGATACCATCACTTAATGTTACATTTCACAACTCGTATTCCGGTGTTTCACTGTAAAAACAAGTTCAGGTTCTCTTCCCTATATAAAAAAAAAGTTAGTGTTTTAATCAAACAGTTGAAAAAACTAACAGGTGTGGGTTTTGTGTGTTTGTTTTTTGTTTCTTTTAGTGGAATATTTTACATTCAAACTGGGGTCATAGTAGCAAGGAGAATAAGGGTCTGATGAGCATGCATGTTGGAGTGTGTTAATTCCTTGTTAGTGATTTAGAAAAGGCACAAAGGGAACACTGATTGTGGTGGAAGGCAAGCCTTGTTCTCTATTATGGCTGTTTCATTAGGGCCTCTGCATGAGGCCTAGCAATCCATTCAATGAGAGAACAAGTCCTTTTAATTTGAGCTCAAGGATCTTGTTTAGCAGGTCAGAAATCGTGCCTTGCAATTCCTAATTAACAAGCCATTAACTAGTCTGTTGTGAGATGCTCGTAATCTTGTCTAATTAAAATGCTATCAAGTTAATTCATAAATGTGGGAAAACCTAATGGTGGAATTTGCCTTTCGTTTTGTTTATAAATTCAGTTGTGAAGAGGAGGAGCTGGCTCTTACAGAGTTTTGATTAAGTTGACATGCACTTGGTGTGAATTGTTCCTTAACACAGCAGCTTTCACCACACTTGGTCCACTTTATAGCCTTCCTCTATAGGAATAAAGCCCAACAAAGACAAGGACTGCTGCATGCATTGCTATGCATATTGTAGTGTGAATTGCTGGCAATTTTTTCCCTTTTTTTTCTCTTTTTTGACAGCTTGCTAAGGAGCCAAACATTTTTGAAGATTATTCTGGCCTGTTCTTATTGGCCTTTCTCCAAATTAAAATAAAAAAAAGTGTCAGTCAAATGTAATAGAAGTTGCAGGGCTAAAATGAGATCCTTTTGCCGAACAAATTCTTTTTGTTTTTTTCTTTTGGGGGGCATGAGGGTGTTTGTTTTGTTTTTGATGGAGTGGAGCCCTCACATTCTTTACAGTCTGCTATAGAAAGGCTCTGTAAATAGGTTTTGAAAAAAAGCCCTGACTATAAACAGATAGATTTAGAAGCTGGGTATGAATGATAAGGCTATTAGAGCTTGCCCCTTGTGTTACTGTACATTGGGCACAGTTTGTTGTGACTAATGCTAAATAGGGTTTAGAGTTGCATTCAGCATCCCTTATTGAGGAAAATCCTGCAACACCACAACCTATACTACAGCAAGACACAGTTTCTCCTGTGCATAAAAGAGCTTTTGCTTAATAGGGTTGAAACAATAGAGGTAGGCTGGGGAAGAACATGAAATTAACTTTGTATGATCTTAAAGCCAAGATACTGTGATGTTTGAGGGTTTTCAGGAACTTCTGTTTGTCCAACCCTTGTTTCATACCAGGTTTAAATAATGAAGAGTACCAAGTGGTCATTGGAAACGATACAACCCATTACATTATTGATGACTTGGAGCCAGCCAGCAACTACACCTTCTATATTGTAGCTTACATGCCCTTGGGAGCCAGCCAGATGTCAGATCATGTGACTCAGCACACCCTGGAAGATGGTAAGAAATTATTTTGGTGAACGTTTTTATCTGCTCTGAGTCGAACTGTGCAGTCCAGTGGTAAGAGTTCTTGAGGGTCTTGAATTTCTGTTGGCACCAGGGAGACTTCTGCATACCACAGTACAAGACAGCAGCTCATGTGAGGAATGAGAATAAAATAACATTCTGACAGAGCAACAGTGTGTATTACACAGTCTCTTTCTGTGTTCAGAGAAGTTCCACAAAGTCATGTCAATAACTAGTCTAGATCTTTAGGAACTCCTTTCATGGTGAGAATTTGACCATAGCCTGGATTTAGTCTCTATAATTCTCTCTTGGGCATCTGAAATGTGGATCTAACTACACACCTACCACGTTTTGCAAATTTTGTAGGAAAATTTGAAATACTAATTTGTTGTACAGAAAAAAAATGAACCTATTGTTTTGTTTGGGGGTTTTTGTGTCTATGTGCCTTTTTTAGTAGAATCAGAATTTTGTAAAAGACCCCGCTGACTTATTTCTGTGCAGTGATTTAATTAATCTGAACATCATGGCAACAACAAACTGATTAGTATAGATCATTAGATCTGATTAATAAATTCTGACAGGGTTAAGCTTTGGCAGCATGGAACATTGCCATTTCTAGTTGTGTGCCTGTCTCTTTGTCAGAACCCTCATTACAAGGTAAGTGGAAGAAAGCACGCACCAAGTGTTCCTCTGTGCAGGTTGTGTCTGGGCTCTGGGGTGGAGCTGCTGCATCCAACCCTGGCAGGCAGCGTGTCAGACCAGGCAGATGCTGATTGCCTTTGATTACTGCTGGCGCCAATAAGAGAAGAAAGTGTTGAGGGCCTTACAGAAAAAAAATTGCTTAAGCTGTGGTGCGTGCAGGAAGTGAGAAGTGTGAGAAGTGTCAAATTATCCTTAAACAAGAATCTACAGAACTCGTCTGATTATTCTGCCTACGTTACTGGCATCTCTTAGTGGGCTGAGGTATCAGACAAGAATTTTCTGTCTTTTCCCCGAGCTCAAAAGCTTTGTCTTTGCCTTTTTAGTTCCCTTGAGAGCTCCTGAGCTCAGTTTGACGAGCAGGAGTCCCACAGACATTCTCATCTCCTGGCTGCCAATCCCTGCCAAGTACCGGCGGGGCCGGGTGGTGCTGTACCGCCTGTCCTTCCGCCTCAGCACCGACACCAAGGTGCAGGTGCTGGAGCTGCCGGGCTCCTCGGGCCAGCACCTCCTGGAGGGGCTCAGGCCCGACAGCGTCTACCTGGTCCGGATCACGGCTGCCACCAGGGTGGGCTGGGGAGAGGCGTCCCTGTGGACCTCGCACCGAACCCCCAAAGCTACGAGCGCCAAAGGTAATTCCTGGCAGAGGGCACTGAGCAGCAAGGCTTCTGGGTGGCTGGGGTTTGAGGTTTTCTTTGTATTTGAAATTATATAGGACAGAAGAAAAATTAATCTAGAAGCTAAAACACCTGAGCAGCTCACAAACATGAACTGGAGTTTTCTGTGCTATTTTGTTGTGTAAAATATACTTCTGCAAACTGGAACACTACACATTAGCAGTGTACTGTGCTAGTAAAGGATCTGAGTTGATGCATGTATGTCTGTATTATAAAAAATGCATTTATCTTTTGAATATGCAAGTTGACTTGATATGTGAAGTCTAATTTGTTATAATTGAGCTTTGGATTTTATTATTATTTAGTAATATCATGCAGAAGAACATTCAATTTTGCCCAAATGGCTTGAAAACTGCAGAATTGAATTTTTAACTTTGTTCCTTAGCTGTGGTCCACATCCTTCTGCTTTGAATTTAATAAAGTTTTGACTACTATAATTATTAACACTTGATGAAGTGTGATGGTATTGCTAATCATACTTGCTCTGACTTGAAAATAGGAAGTAACTTTGTAATTATCTTTGGAATGTTTTTGTTTTTGCCTAAAACCTACTACTTCATAAATTTATTTATTAAGATGCAAAGTTAAAGGCTGTTTCTATCCTGTTGTATTCTAAATTAAGTTGCTAGATTTAGATATAGTGAGTCAGACATCAGAAGAAAGAAATAATTAATGAATACACTGAGTGAAGTTTGGACAGAAGGACATGCAGATTTCTGCCTGGAAAATAGCTGTTTCTAGAAGACAAGGCTGTTATATCTATATCTATATCTATCTATCTATCTCTGTCTGTTCCTGTGGCCCAGCGCCGAGGTCCCCCGAGCTGCGCCTGGAGCCCATGAACTGCACGACCATCGCGGTGCAGTGGCAGCAGCACTCCGGGGACACCGCGGCTGTGCAGGGCTACAAACTCTACTACAAGGAGGAGGGGCAGCAGGAGAACGGGCCCATCCTCTTGGATGCCAGGGACCTGGAATACACTGTCAGTGGTTTGGGTGAGTGTGCAAAGTATTTCTCAACTCTTTTGGAAGACAGTGGCACATTAGAGGGCTGCACTAGGCCTGTAAGACACAACAGAGTTAGGTTTGGCCACCTGTTTTCTCAGCAATGAGCTTTGCAGTCTTGAGTTGGGCTGCTGAGGGAATAATCCTCACATAAAATATGTGTTACACAACACCTAGATAACCAGATCTTGTAAATCATGTATAAGTTGGAAGGACACCCAACTACTTATCACAAGATACAGAACTTGGTTAATAAATACTGCTAGTAAATGATATGTCTTTTGAATATTTAGTTTAATATGCAGGTTTTTCAAATTTTTGGTGTTCATGTCTGATCTAGGAATAGTAAAACATAAATACAAAATACCAAAGGTTTTTCTCCATTTTTAGCCTATTTCAGTCTTACTTGTAGCCTTTGTCACAGGTATACTGCATGACAAGCACTGCTTGCTCAACATAGAAGCAAGTAGCTCTTGTGCATGTTATAATCCTGTTAATATTTTTAAGGAGTACTAGTAAATATTGCAGGACTGAGCACAAAGATTAGGACACAGAGCTTGCTGAGTACCACTGGAGCCATTCCCCTGATCACCTGATGCTGTTTCCTCCTGTAGCCCTTGCAGTGTGTGTTAGTACAGATGCTGGGATCATCCCCAGGTAGAAGGGGCTTTGTTTACATGCAGAGCTGAGAGTTTCTTTCATCACAAGATGCAATCTGTCATATAATCAGCAAAAGTGTTATAGGACTTGGCACTTGCTGTTTGAAATGTGTTGAGATGGTTTACTTAGTGGTATTGTGGAGAACTAATCTTGACTAAGTTATCAAAGCTGACCTGCAGTCTTAACTAGGTCAAATGCCTTCCTGACCATGCTCAAATATTCTCATGTGCTGCATAGAGCTGAGATACAATTTTAGGGGAGATTTGAGAGGAGTATTCTGGTCTGTTAACTGGACAACTGACCATCTGTGACCATTTCTAGCCAGAGCATCTGGCAGTGGCTGACTGTTTAACAGAGCTGTGAGACAAAAGAGCACTTCTGAGAGCACAGAAAGGATGTGTGCCTGTGTGTCCTAGGACAGAAATGCATAAATCTTTTTCTTAACATGCAATAAAAAGCTGTAATTTCAAACATGTGCAAACTTATTAACAATGTGATATGCATGATATGGATTTTCTCAGTACACTAATGCTCCTCAGATGAAAATACTATTTTACAGGATTATATTAAAATGCATATTATCTGTGTGTTTTTGTTGGATTTTCTTTCCAGTAAGAATGTAGACAGATGAGAAAATGAAAGAAAAGTGAGTTTGGAAATTACTTTCACGTGGTCACAGTTGATTGAATTGCAAGAAGGCAGAATTTGTGTGCTTGAGTTAACCATTCAGTCATGATGCATGTGATGTGTTGAGTGTTTATTCTGTATCATAATTCTCAGTATCTAAATATGGTGATCAAAACATTCCATATACTCTGACTGCTGTAATTTATATTTTCACATCTACATAATTTGTACTGCTTTAGGCTAGTTTCACTGAAGAGTAGTGGGTTTTGTTTGTTTGTTTTTATTATTTGTTTGTGGATTTTTTTTGTTTTGTTTTTATTTATTTATTTATTTATTTTAATTTTTTTATGCTTTATAGCATTTACAGTAAAAGGCACTCATCACTACAGCTACAAAAGACTCAGCTCAGGAAAATTGATTAGGTCATGATTTTCCACTGCTAAGATGGCTACTCACAGCTAGGAAAGTTCACAGAGACTTCTCATAGTGATAGTGCCTGACTACTGTGTTTGCCCTTTGCCAAACTGCCTGCTTGAAATACTTGCATGCCAAATTATTTCTTAGAAAACAGTTCACAGCCTATCTTCTGCCTCTGGCAGCTGCACATGTGGAGGTTATAGCAGGTAGCATTGTATGCAGTATATAAATCCACAGAGACTGTAGCCACATGCACGCATTAAAAATGTGATTTGTTCATCTTTTTATTTCTTGTGAATAATTGAAGTAATTTGGACCAGTGCATTTATTTATTTATGCATTTAAAAATTAAAAATATTAATTATTAGGAAGTGATCCTACCTGGTACAATTTGAGGTGAAACAAGGCAAGCCACCACACTGGGGTTTGTGACTGTGGTAAACTGATTTTTCATGAACTGGACAGAGGCTTTGAGGAGTGATGTTCTGTCATCCACTTGTCTCTCCTGAGGACACTAAACTACTGATTTATTGACAGAGTCTTTAAAATAAGTGTCTTCATTATGAGCTACAGGAATTAGAACCCTGCAAGTGTGAAACTTGAAGGGGAAAGGTATGTGTTAAGATTTTGGTATAATATATATTGGGTTATATGGTCAAAAGGAAAGGTTATTCCTAATTTGAAAGAATATGCTCACAGTCCTAGGTGCTTCCCAGTGGCAAAGAAGGAGCAGTTTCTCATGCATTTTCTGTTGCCACTGAATTTCTGTGGCTTCCAAACTCTCCCTTTTGATGTCTTTGTCATGACCCATGGCTGTCCCACCATTCCCTGCCCTTTTGCATAGCTCAGGAACTGCAGACAGACTGCCAGGGACATTTGGAGCATGTCAGTCCATCTGTCATGGAACTCTCTGCAGAGCCTGGTACAAATGCCAGTTGTGCAAGATAGGTGTGTCTAAAGAAGACATTTCACTTACCCTGTGGCATTTAAAGTGCATCACAAAATGAGAGTTCATGATTGTCTCTCATCAGAGGGAACATTAGCATTGTTATTACAAGCACTGTTGATTGCTTGGTTGTTGTTAGCTTTGATATAACTACTGGAAATGATTGCAAATGTCTACAGGACTCTTGATGGAAGAATAATTATGATAGATAAAACAGAATCAGCAATGCTAGTGTGAAATAGATTACAATGATTAAACATGGAATGTAGCAATATGAATATTATGCTGTATATTTTTAGTCTCTTGTTGATTCTTACCTTGTTTTCTGAGAAGCGACCTCTCTTTCTCCAGTGTAGGTCTACCCAGTTATTCTGTGTGTTTTTAAACTGGATTATTTAGCATGATAGTCACCTCATAAATAGAATTAAATGATCTGATCGTTTATTCTCAAAATAAATATCACAGTTTCACACAGACATTTGTTTGTGTTAAAGGTCTTTGCATTTATTTTTCAATAGCAGGCCATTTCCTAGTCCAGTGTAAAGTTCCATTATTACTTGAATTTGCCACAGGAGCAGACCCTTGGGTGCATACCATGCATTTTTGCCTCTGCTTTCAATTCCTCCATTGCTTCCTCCTGGTCTAGAAATTTTTCCTTCACAGAAAGTCTTCCATTGTGAGACTTGATAAGTTTGGTGGTACAAGTAATGGTTCAGATGTGTATTCAGAAGCTGAAGTGAGTTTTGCTGGTGAAAGAGTTTGTTGGAGAAACTTCTTGTTGTGAGGAGAGGGATTGGCAAAACTCAAAAGTTAAAACAAAGACAGTTTGGGAGGATAAAGTCAAATTCAACTTCTTGGTTAGCAAACTCAAGAAAGCGTGATCAATTCTGATGCTGTGACAAGACAAGTGTTTTTCAAGCTGCATGGAAATCCATATCTCTGAACTTTATTGTTCAGTTCTTATCATGCTGCTAATTAATTAACTGAATGCCACTGGTGATGGGGGGTTGCAACATGTGGGTGTGCCTGTAGCCTCCGAGCCTTCTATACTCAGAGGGAGGAAGGAAACAGGAATTCCCTCTGCTAATTCCCTCTTCCCTGGCTGCTGTGGGAGCTGCACACCCCCGGTGCTGGCAGTGCCATGAGGGTCTCAGGAAGCTGCACTTTGGTGACAAGGCAGATGTGGGGTCCCAGTAAATGCCCCCACAGCCCTGAGGCCAGGAGGCACTGGCAGAGATGGGCACAGTTCCGTGGGTGCTCTTTTGTTTTTGCTGCACGATGCTGTCAGAGTAACACCTCTGACACAGACACCCCAGGGGATGGACAGAGCAGTCTGTTTGCTTTGGTGGAAATGCCCTGAGAGGGCAGCCCGGGTTCCCTGGCCTTTCCCCTGGAGAGGAGTGTCCTGTGCTGGGAGCATTGCTGGCTCCCAGGGCTGCAGGGCCTTGGCAGAAGCTGCCCAGTGCTGGATGGCCATGAAATGGAGTGTTCTAGAAAATAAACCAATGAACTAATAAATTGGTTGATAATTCCTGAGATGCTTGGAGACACTGCAAGCTTTCTCTCTGGGAAAGCTTCTCCTGTGCTGATGGGGTCATCTAAACTGTTTAACATGAGGTGCATAATAACCCTGGTACTTCTCCTGTTATCCTGGTTTTACATTACCCATTTGCCTTTCTCCTTGTCTCAATCTAGTACTTTTGGAAAAATGATTAGATTCTGTCAGACTCAAGTATGATGTACTCCAAAAAGTTTGATCTTAATCAGAAAAGCTTCCCTGTCTGAAAGCTCTTCTATGTTCTTCCGTCTGAAAGCTCTTCTATGTTCTTCCTCTTCCCAGTTACAGAGGGGAGAAATAAAGCAGAGTGCATTTCTTAGTGTTCCTTGACTTGGATAATTTTTCCAAGAGAAGAATTTATCAAAGTCTGAATGACACAATGTTATATTTTGTGACCCTGCATGGCACTCCCCTTTGGAAAGGGAGCTTCTGCTGCAGAATTAGCCAGCTACCCACTACACTTAGGATTCCCCCAGAGACTTGGCCTTCAGTTGTTTAATTTCCCTGGGATCTATATTTATATTGTGTTACAGCTATGACTGTAGCTAAGCTTTAGTCCAGGGCAGCAACGATGACAAGGTCATTCAACAGTCTATAGAAACTGAATAAGGGTGTGTAAGAAGAGTCAGTGCAAAGAATTCCTCCAATTAAGCTGCCTGATGCACATCACCCAAGCTTCTCTTGTAATGATTCTGTTAAAGTGCTTTAAAGTTTCTTAAGCAGTTGATAGGATGGTCAGATAGCACACAGCAGTTTCATTTGCACCATATTGCAAAGAAAAGTACTGGAAAATGTAAGTTTTAAAAACTTAATGGCATCTCTGACAGTGTTGATGCTCTCTTTCTTAAGAACTGCAAATGCTGAAGTATTGAGAAGGAAAGCTGTAAGTGCATTTCATGTGTTAATGTAGTTATTTCTGAAAGCTGGGGCTATAATTTCAGTTTGATCCCATGTTTTGCTGGTGTCAAAATGTAGTCTCACATGCTTGTATCTGACAGTTCTGGAATACTGAAAATTATGTATATGGGAATTGATATTTCTTGTTGTTTATAAGTTACTGTGGCAATTTAGCTTGGAATTCCCATACAAATTCAAGGAGCCAGGATTCCTAGTTTAATGAAGTGAAGTGAAAGAAACACAGGTCTTTCTTGAGAAATACTCTTTTTTTTTTTTTTTTTTAATTTCATTGTTAGTTCTTCTTAAATGGCATTAAAGAAAAGATAATTTAGTATAACAGATATACTTCTTTCTGCTTGAGGTATGTTGCATAAGATCAGACATCCACAGTTAATGAAATGCTGATTTGAACAAAAGACAGCTCTGTTAAAAATAATTGGAAATTGCTTCAGTTCTTAAAAAAGATCAACTAAAAGCTCAGTTTTCTTGCTTGGAAAACCAGATGATTGCACTGCCTGCTGTATATACTGTAGTCATTATATTTACATTGTTACATAGTGGAAAGTGTGTAATAGCTCAGTAGGTGACCAGGACAAATATTACCATTTATTTCCACTGTTTACAGCTGGGTCAGTCTAGTGTTTACTCATGCTGATTACATCCTTAAACTAAACCTCTTATCTGTCAATTCTCCTGATTGTGTGTAACAGCCTTGCTACTACTACTTATCAGCTAAAACATAGGGGATTTACTGAGGGGGGAGGAATCAGTCAAATTGCACAGGAATAAAAGCAAAAGCCCTAGAAGCAAACTGGGATGTTTAAAAGCAGCTAACTGTGACCCCTTTCTCTTTCCCAGCCGTGGCAGATTATGAATATTTGTAGTTAACAAACCCAGGCTCTGCCAGGACAGTGCTTGTGTGTCAATAAACAGGAGACACATTCCTTGCTCCAGAATCATGACAGACAGACCTGTCACCACTCCAAAGGAGTCTGCCTTCCAAAGGCAGACATGGCATATCTGCATATCATTTTTTTTCTGTGTATGGGTTTTTTTTTTTTCCTTTCAGGTTTTGAAAGTTAGATTATAGATTAGAAGAGAGAATGGAGGGAGCTTTATTACCCTGTAACTTTTTTACCTGTAAGATATCAAAGCAAATGCTGCTTCAATAAGCTTTTACTTCTTTTATATAAGGAACGACATTGCATTTTACAGGCTGTAAATGTAAACTGAGCTCAGACTGGGTTTGTGTTGTGTTGTGATTTACAAACTGCTGCATAGTGTTTTGTTTCCAGGCTATGTCAGTGCCAGTAATTTCCCTAGGTCTGTCTGTAGCAGAGTGCTCCCTTTAGGCTCAGATTTACCCTCCGTGCTTGTGGAAGCCCAGGCTGGGTGGCAGAGGCAGGGAAGGCACCCAGGCTGTCTTGTGTGGCATTTCTGCTCCTGTGGTCATTGGTCCATGGGGAATATCAGGAGGCTGCGCAGTGCAAATCCACTGGCACCAGGTGAGCAGACCCTGCCAGGCTCCCCCACCTGGGTCCTGCCCTCCTTATGGAAGGAAAATGCTGCACTGCTCTGTTTGGGTGAAAAATTGATCCACCAGGGTTGTAAATTGAATTCTTACTGGGCAAAACTGAAGGCAGTGTTGAACTGTGTGGGCCTTTGTTGGAGCCTGTTGTGCTGGCATCCATGACACCAACTGTGTCTGGGGAAAGCTTTATTGGAGCACTCTTGCACAGGACTGAGTGGGAATCCCAGATAAACATCAGCTTGTTCTGAGCAGATTTGCTGGGGAGCAGCCAGTGAGCTGTCAGCTGCTAATGCTGCATCCTTCTGTGCAGTGCCAGTGACACATCTGTAAGAGACTGTAATGCCTTCCTTCCTGTGTAGTTCTACCATTTGTTTTGTGCAATATTTGTGCAGATTTGTATCATTATTGCATATTTTCACTTTAATTTTTGTTGTTAAAAAAAGATTGCTTTGTCCTCTGTGTTTTCTGTCAGAATTTAAATTTACCTCTATTAAAGAAATTAGTTTTATGGGGTTTTAAAATTACATCACAGTTACTTCTGCCCATGTTTTGCTTTTTTTTTTTTGAAAGTAAATGTTACTTTCATACAGTTCCTTTCTAGTGGAAAGCTTTAATTAGTTTTTAATGTATTTACCAATTTTAAATTACACTACCAAGCCTCTCTAGGTTACCAATTTAGCCAGTAGTCAACTTCAGTGGGCAGTGAAATGCTGATCTTTGCATCTGCATTAGCAGCATAACTTGTTTTGGTGTTGATTAAAATATTATGTATGACAGACCTTATGAAAAGGAATCCCTGGGCTTTCTTTGAATTAACTGCAGAGTCATGGAATAGCTGTAAAACTCATGGAAATTTATTAATTTGCCTGCATGATAAGCACCTTATCTTGGGTCAGAAAGATGCATTCTTGCTCTCTTAGTTAAGATCTTTCATGAACGGGTAGATTGTGTTTTGGAAGGATTTTTATATGTAATATCTTTTTATGGAACCTTCTGGAATATGCTCTGGTCCAGTTTGAACTAAGGTATCTGGGAAAATAGTGGTGATATCCTCATTTAAACGTGCCTTCCCTTTTAACTTCCCAAGCTGGTGGCTCTTTAAAGGGGCAGGAAGCAGCAAGGGAGTCAATCCTCAGTGCAGAATAAAGACTGAGTGTACTGTACTTGAAAAAATCAAAATCAAGAGTGCTAAGACAAGTTAAGCCCTGTTCTAAAGAGATGCTGTGAGCTGTCAGGATGAGGGAAGTGTCATTGTTTGGGACAAGGCCTGGTAGCACCGTTAAAGGCAATAATGTGAAGATGTGGGCTTTGCTAGGGGAACAGGAGAGATGAAGTTCTATGGCCCCACTCCAGCAGCATGGGGGGTTTGCTGTTTTTGAGACTTCTGTCTCCCTGTCAGCTGGCCCCATAACTGAGCTGGATGCATGTTTTTGTCAGGAGATCAGATCAGTTCTGTCATAACTCTAAGAACTGGAATCAAGGGTTCTTCTAAGCCTTCCAAGCAGGAGGAGGAGATTTTTTTACACTCTGGCAAAATAACTTGCCAGCCTGTAGTGAAGCAAGATGTGTTGTCTTCAGGGTATTTAAAGGTAAAATTTTTGATTGTGGGAAAACTGTAAGAATCTTGCAGGAAATGCTCTGCTGCGTTGCTGGGGTAGGAATTCCACCATTTAGAGCTAAACCTGTGTGGGAATTCAGTTGGGAGATTGTGTCATGTTGATTGAGTAACAGTCAGGATACACACAAATAGTGTTGCATTGTTCATTTGCTGGAGCTGAAGGTTAAAATTTGCTTCATGAAAGGACATATTGATCACTCCTTGCAACAAGAAAGTAGTAAATAACTTTAAATTAAGTACCTCCAAAATGTTTTAAAGTATTACAATGAATATGTAATAAATATGTTCTGATAGCTGTAAAGTAAGAATGACCACAAAATAAAGACTTAATTTCTTGAAACTGGAAATTAAGTTAAATGTATACCCCCATTTAAAGCTAAAAATGAGCAAGAAGATGATGGCAGGAATGACCAGATAAGTGAAAAAGTTTCTTAAACAAAACAACAAAATAAACCAAACAAAAGAACTCCAGGAATCCGAACTACTCTGTACATTCCTGCTGTACAACCCTTTTTAGATTTAAACAGAACTTTAAATATGGTGGGTGTGTTTTTTCCCCCCTCCTTTTTTTCCTGGAATGAGAGGATTTGTCTCTGGGAGACAGCATTATTTAATTTGCTATTTATTGGACTTCATTAGTAAAATACTTAAGTCCTGGATTGCAAAGAAACTGCTCCTTGGAGAAAGCTTAGAGAAAACTCCTGTTATAGGAAATTAAATCAACATTGTCCATTAATCATACTGCATGTCAACCCCCAGACCTCTCTTGATTGTTCTTGGTGAATGTGAGGAACCATTAGATGTGTGAGGTCCTTAAAGGTCTGACTAAGTCAAAGGGGAAGAGTTTAAAAAAATGCCACCATTAGCACATGAAAGAGACTTCAGAGTGGACAGAAGAAAACATTTGCTGTACAGGGCTAGTTGCATTTCTTAATTTTTTCCCTTTTTTATTTATTATTTTCTTCCTTTGTTAAACAACCATCCAGATGTTGTGATCCAAATGTTAATTTAATTCATCCTGAAGCCTTTTTTCATTAACTGGTGGGGTTTTTTTGGTCATGTTATCCGTTGTAGTTGTATGGGAAAGGTAATAATAGGGGATCTTTGTAATTTCTGTGTTAGAGATAAATGCACTTCTAAAGCTAAGCTAAGATGTTTTCTGGTAGCTTCTCTGCCTTGACTAACACCTTTGTTATATATTTGTCATGAAGGCATTGTTGCTAACAGAAGCATTATTTCAATTTTGGGGAAAGATGCAATTGTGAAAAGTGCATGTTTGTTTTTTTCAGGCTTCCTGGAGTCACACTTCTGTGGCAAATTAAGGGGGGGGATGCAGGAAGTGGGGGAAAAATCCAATCTTGTGTTGGAAGAAGCCCTTCTTGCTGTAAAACGTCTTTTCCAAACATGGGATTTTTTTAAGGTGGTGTTGTTGTTGGGTTTTTGCTTTGTGGTGGTTTCTTGAGGTTTTTTTTGCTTTTGTTTTCTTTTCTAATATAGGAAAAAGATTTAGTTTAAATAAGATTTGCATTAAAATGTATTTTAACATTTAATACTCACTTTTCACAGTGTTTTTTTTATCTTTATCATAGCTGAATATTTTACCCTGCTCAAGCTGGCTATCATTACAGGATAAAACCACTTGTTACTGCAAGTGCTTTAGAAGCCAGGACAGGGGAATCATTCTGATCCTCTTTGGTAGATCTGTGAGAGAACTGAGTTTTCTGCCTCTTGTGGCATCCAGTTGTGCGTGCTGGGGGTCTTTGTACAACTGACACCTCTGTGTACTCAGACAAAGGAGGAGTATAGAAAATCCTGCCTGCAAATACACCTCGAAAATGGGGAATCTTTTTAAGGTAGTTGAGCTGGAGATGTTTTGGGGTGCCAGGTAGGATGGTGTATGTGGGACAAGAGAGGCTGGTGGGTGGATGTTGCAGTATTGTGCCTCGTGTCCATTTACCAACTTTCTCCCTTGGATATTCAAGGTGCAGGGAGGGCTGTGCTCACAGCCTGCTGCCCAGCTCATGTGTGTCTGGATTTGCATCTGTATATAGACACTGTGGGGAGAAAAATAGGATGGCTTTTTGATCCTCCTTGTCCTAGTCTAGCCCAGCACTGCTCCATCACAAGCTTACCTCTTACTGTGTTAGAACTTTGTATCCATTGTTATTTTCATGATAATTGCTAATGGCCTTAGTTTGGCCTTTTTTCTCTCTTCGTGTCTTAGCTGCCTTCTCACAGCTTCTCACCTGCCTTTATTTAATCTCTCATCGTTTCCCATCAGCCCTTGTTGCCTTGGTGACAATCACTTGCCTCAGAAATCTCCATCTGTAGAACTCCCTGCCAGTTGTTCGTGCTGGAAAACTTCCTTAGAGGTGGCTTGGATGTGTGCAGTCTGTGTTATCCAGGCAGGGCAGACAGGCACACATGGGCTGTGTTTGGTATCACAGTCAAACAGGCAGTGATGTTCATCCCTCTATCCTTCTGTCCTTCTCCTTCAGAACTCACAGCCAGATCTTGCTCCCAGCCAGCCCAATCCAACACCTGAGGAAAAGCACCAAAGCACAGCCAAGCTGTAGACAGAAAAGGGAACTGCTGGGTGTGATTCAGATTGCAGGCACGAGCCCGGGGGGCTGCAGCTGACCCAGCAGTGCCTCCACCCCCTCTCCCTGCTGGAAGATCTCTCTCCCAAGGGTCCCACTGGAGAGGCTGCCATGGGACCTCAGAGCCTGTGCTGTCTCTGGTGCCCCTGTGCAGGGCAGTTCAGATACTGCCTGCAGCATCCACTGTAGGCAATTATTCTATTTCCACTTTTCTAATAACGCGTGCTCACCTGTCTGTGCTAAGAACACGTTCTGCATTCTTCCAGCAGTTTCTAATAATTCCCATGGGTTTCACAGGTGACTCAGTGTTCACTGTCCCATGTTACACTGTCCCATGGGTGCCCAGAGCACAAGGAGGAGCAGGGTCATTGTCATGGAGTGCTCAGGTACTGGTGGTTTAAGCTGAGCGTGGTAGTGACATCCCTGCAGTCAGTGGCACCACTGAGCTGGAAATATCCAGCTTTGTGCTCAGTCTATTAGATAACAGCTCCCCCTTGAGGGAAATGTCTTTTGTTAATAAACTCATAACACAGCTCCAGGATCAGTGGAGTTTTTTGGGTAGGTTTGAGGGTCACAGTTTCACCAGGCTGTATAAAACAAAGCGGACTCATGGTGGCTGTGCTGAGTCCTGACCGCTGCCAGGGCTCCCTCTGCTGCCTTGGGATGTTGTTCAGCTCTCAGAATTCGTCCAAGTGCAACTCAGAGCACAATAAAGTAGCAAAAGCTGGCACTTTTGGAAGAAAACCACCCCACATTGCTGGTGTCCCTGTCTCTGTGAATTTGTGCTGCTGCTCTCTGTGCTTGCACACTTGTGACACTTGTGCTGGGGCACAGGGACGCGGTGGGAGGTGGCAGAGGGAGCAGTGGCAGCAGTGATGGGTGAGGGCAGCAGGCTGGCTTCCTTCAGCAGCAGCACAGCTAATGCTGCTTTCAAATGCTCATCAAACTGCAGGCTCCACCGAGCATTTGTAAAACTGAATTGATGATGGGAAACCCTTTTAATTGTACAGAGGGAGACAGCTAGCTAAGAGTTAAGTAGCTGTGTGTTTATTTTACTTAAGCAATCAATCAGTCAGACTGCTTTCCACTTTCTAAGTGTTGTATAAACTTCATATGCAGAGGGATTACATCAAGATAATTTCTTCTCCTTTTTTCAATCAAGATATTGATATAGGTTAAATTTAAATCTTGAATGCATTAGAGAAGTTAACAAAATAACTTCCATTATGAATTGTATCCCACTCTTTTGCTCTGTATCCTTTCAGTTTGTTAATACAATGTTTGACGTGTGTTAAATGCTTGTTCTTCACAAAACTATTAAATAATACAGTAGGTAGGGCAGAAGATTTAAATTATAACTTGTCTGTGGTCAAACAACTGGACAACAGTAGCATTGCTTCCTATGAAAAGCGACTTTGCTTATTACAAACAAAGTTAAACACTTTGAAGAAAAAATTTAAACCAGAACAAATTCCCTTGTATGTAATTATGGAAAATACTTTATAGATATAAGAAACATTCTTGAGGAAAAGGACACAATCATTAAAATTCTGCTGCAGTTTCTGCAGAGGTGTTTTATGTTTTCCATGTTGTTATTCGGAGCAGCCTTTAAAGTACAATAGTTTTCACCTGTAGTAAACACTATCTTTATTAAAACCATGTATATATTGTAACCCATTTCCATGTGGGGAATGATACACTTTTCTCTTTATGAAATACCACAAAGTATAAATAAATAGTAGAAGCTATGTGATCAGCCAGAATTGCCAAAGAATTAAAAAAGTTTAAGAAGCCTGAAATCCTTCAGGCTGCTCTTCTTGTTTAGGTGCTTCTTTGTGTGGACATGGAGCATCTTTGCAGAAGGGTACTCAGTCCACAGTTCACTGGTTAAAGGATTTGAGCTCCTCAGAGTATTAGGTCCAAATTCAGATTGCACATGTTGACCTCTTTTACACCACCTGCAAGATTTGTCTGTGGTGCTTCCAAGAGTTGGTGTTTCAGAAACTTGGTCTTAATTAAATAGTCTTCAAATAAACCATTAACATCTATTTAACTAAAAGCAACAATGTAATTAACTTGTACAGCTGCTGCCACTAATATAGACTGAGTAATCATCCTGATAAATTATCTTAGAAGAGCAGAGCCTTGGCCTGGAAAGGGATGAACACAAGATGTCATTGAAATACTGTTTTGGGAGGAATCAGTGTGGAGATAAAAAGTTATTATAATTTTTACAGAGAAGCAGGTTGTCTTGGCCTTCTAGATGGGTATTTCAGCAAATTTCAGCACACTGAAAGCACTCAAAAATGAGTGTAAGTATGTACTGTATCAAGCTTCATTGCCTGGTGACAAGCTGTCACTTACTGTGCTCTTTTAATAAACGTTCCTGTGCAAATTCATATCACAAAACTCATTATGAACAGCTCCTGCCAATGTGCCATTGGAATAAACACTGGTGTATATTAGAGCTAAAGATGTTGTAGGGCCCTGGATAGTTCTATTTTCCTTACAAATGGAAATTTTCTTAAGGGCATGTTTTAGAAGTTTGGGATGTGCTGTATGAAAAGGTAAAGGCTAAAAATAACACTGCTGCACCAAACCACTAGGGAGGTGGTTCAGCATAATGTAAATGTAATGAAAATGAATACCCTTGCTAAATGTCAAAGATATGCAACCAGCCAGAGACACTGAAGGGAGTGAGGCCTCTCAGAAGACACGGAGGGTAAAGTAACAGACATGTTCATGTATGGGGAAGATCCTGCAATGCATTTCACAGCTGAGGAAACAGCCCTGTGTCCCTGTGCCATCACACTCCAGGTGAAATTACCTGCTGAGCTCAGGTATTTGAGATGTGCTCTTTACAAGTACTGTCAGCTGTCTTCCCTGCTTCCTGTTTACTAACATGTGTAATTGGAAAATATTTAACATTATATGATGGATTTTCAATTAATAATTTATATTAGAAGTAGTGTAGAAGAGAAAGCTCAATGCCAGCCTTTTTTTTTCCTTTCTTTCATTTTTTTTTTCCATGCATATGGATTTAACTTCAGCAGTTGAGGTATGAGAGTTGTAATATTACAGTAAACGTATCAGTCTAGCTGGCAGCTCATGACAAATGGGTCAGTTTTTTAGCATTTTCACTATAAAATTTGTCAGCTGTGTAGGGTAGCTTATCCCCCTTGCCCCGCATTCAACCAATGAATGCCAAATTTTGAGCTTTAAGAGGCTGCTTTATTCACATCTGCAGAGAGTCTGTATGGCAATAGTTCAGTGCCCACACCACTGTGCCTGCCCCCAAGCCCATGGACACGGGTGCAGGTGGGTGTCTGTCTGTCTGTCTGTCTGTCTGTCCTGCAGTGTCCCAGCAGTGAGAGGGAGCCCTGTGTGAGCAGAACAGGGCCTGTGACACCTGCACAAACAGAACATCCTGCTGAAGTCTGGGCCCTGATTATCCATGCAGCTGCATAGAGCCCATGCAGCCAACGATTGCCTTAAGAAAAGTATAGTGGTGGTTTCTCCCCACATGTATTTTGTTTGTTTTCCTGTCATGATTGTTTGACACCTAACAAGTTGAACGTGTTTTAGTGCAGCTCCTTGTTACCCTCTGAAGGAGGAAAGAGCCAGACCAATTTTTTAGTTGCCCTGCTTAAAACTTTTGCATCTTGCAGTCATGCTTGCAACAGCACAGATCTTAAAGCTTGACATCTGAGTCACCAGACCACAGATGTTTTTGCAATGAAACCGTGCACCTCCTACAAAGTCACTGTGGTGCAAGTAATGATAGATAGTGTTTTCATTTTGCTGCACAAAAGGGTCAAAATGGCACGGGGAGTCCATGACAGAGCAGCAGAAAATGTTGGTTCTGAAAGAAAATTTATATCATAGCTGCAGGGGAAAGTTTGGGTGCTGTGAACAGATTGCCTTTGTCATTGTGTGCAAATGTGTTGTTTGTAAGGTGATGCTGGATGTCAGGCAGTCAGTGCATATGTATGATAGAGCTTGGGATCTAATGTTAAATCAAATTTGGTAAAGTGCTAATTGCATTGTGTTAGAAGTATCAGTGCCACTGTGGTGCTGTTCATTCACTGACAGTGCCACTGTGGTGGTGTTTATTCACTAACAGTGCCACTGTGGTGGTGTTTATTCACTAACAGTGCCACTGTGGTGGTGTTTATTCACTAACAGTGCCACTGTGGTGGTGTTTATTCACTAACAGTGCCACTGTGGTGGTGTTTATTCACTAACAGTGCCACTGTGGTGGTGTTTCTTCACTGACAGTGCCACTGTGGTGAGGTTTATTCACTAGCAGTGCCACTGTGGCGATGGTTATTCACTGACAGTGCCACTGTGGTGAGGTTTATTCACTGACAGTGCCACTGTGGTGGTGTTTATTCACTGACAGTGCCACTGTGGTGGTGTTTATTCACTGACAGTGCCACTGTGGTGAGGTTTATCACTGACAGTGCCACTGTGGTGGTGTTTATTCACTGACAGTGCCACTGTGGTGAGGTTTATCACTGACAGTGCCACTGTGGTGGTGTTTATTCACTGACAGTGCCACTGTGGTGAGGTTTATTCACTAGCAGTGCCACTGTGGTGGTGTTTATTCACTAGCAGTGCCACTGTGGTGAGGTTTATTCACTGACAGTGTCCATTGCCCGTGCATGGCTCACTGCTGTAATGAGGGACCTGTTGTGTGGGGTGGCACATCCTGTTTGGATCACTGCACCAATCCTCAGTGGACATGTGTGTGTTGGTAACTGGGTAATTACAGCTCTGCTGGCTCCCCTGGACACTCTCCCTCCCCCCTCGCCCTCCCTTTCTTCTTCCAGGGATGGCCTCTCTACATAATTCCATTAAAGTGATTGTGCTTGGAGGGGTGGGCTGAGGGGCAGTGCTCTCATCTTTCAAAGCAGGACCAATGAGCTATGTGCTTTCCACTGGGCAGCAACAAAAGAAAAGGTCTCTCAGAAGAAAAGACGAGCACAAAAGATCAAAATTAGGTGTTTGTCCAGGCCTCTGGTATTGCTTTCAAGTTAGCTTTTGAGGGCTCACTTTGAAAAGGGTGAGCCAGGCTAGTTAACAGAAGGGTTTCTGCTGCTTTGGAGAGCGTTGCTAGAATAATATTGGGAGAGCTTTTTGCTGGTGCCATTGAACAGTTCTCTGAAACCAGGAGAAACAGGGACTGATGGCAAACCCTGCAGGAGTGTCCTACACCCGAGAGGAAGGCGAGAAAACCTAAAATCCTTGAGATTTGCTTCACTCTCTTTGAAAAGATGAGAGGCCTTTGGATATTTTGCATTTCTGTGGGCTCCAAAAGGCCGGAATGCTGTGCTGGGAATGCCTCCTGCCCTGCAGCCCTCCCCCAGCACTTTCTGTCCGGAGCTGCTCTTGCTGATGCTGGGCAGTGGGAGAGGTGATGTTTTCACTGCGAGGGGCTGTGAGGTGTTGTTTGTCCTGGGGCCCTCTCAGGGGATAGCACAGAGCTACAAAAGGGATACAGACCCTTTTCACATTTAGACAAATAAGCGGGAGCCATCCAAAGCCGGGGAAAGCCAGACTGTTTAGCTGGATCAATTCATGTGTCACATGTTCCAGTTTCTACCAAAATAAACTTTTACAATGTTGTACAAAGAACAAATTGCTTAGTTTCTACTTCAGTTATTTAGTTTGCAAAGGAAAACAGGAGCATCACAGACAGTCTTTGTTCCATCTAAATGTTTAAAGTTACCTTTAATTTGAAAAAGAAGTCGTGAGATATGAAATATAAAATAGTCAAACAATTTAAAGTGATATTAAAAGGTTATTTAAAATTTAATTAATTCATTTGTGCAACCAATTGCAATTCCAACTCATTTAAAATAAAATAAATTGAATGTGATTATTTAATCTAGAAATTGCATATCTAGAGCTTCAACAAATTTTTAAAAACTGTAATTGTACAGGGTTGCTCAACTGTGTTTGTTTAATGATATGTATAATAAAGTAAAAGGGCATTTTTAAGAAAAGTGAAATAAAATCCAGTGCTGAAAATCTGAGAGGGAAGAGCTGCCTTGGAGAGGAACAGACCTGAGTCTCCTGCTCCCAGCTTTCTGTTCCTGTTTGGCTTGATGCACCTCTCTCTGTCCTTTTCCTCTGGTACATTTGAAATGTATTTGCTTATTTTCCTAATAAGTTTCTGCTGTATTTACATTACTTTGCTTCAAAAGTACATTTTTAAGGATAGTATTTCTCAGGGCTCTTCCTTTCCCACCCTTCCCCCTTGGTCGTTCCCCGGGCCCTCTGTTGCTCGGAGCAGCCTCTGGCTGGCCCCAGACTCGGTGTCAGAGGCCGTGCCCCGGGGTCAGGGCAGCCCAGGCTGGCCTCTCCTCTGAATAATTATCTGAGTTTATTGTGTGAAGGGATGGGCTGGGGGCAGCCACCCTGGCAAACCAGACCAGGGAGCTCTCCAGCCACGCCACTACCCAACAATGGACCTGCAGGTTACACAAAAATCCAGCAGCACAAAAGATTAAATTAAAAATGGACATTTGGGCACAGAAGTTTTGTCCTTAGAACAACTATTTTTTCAGCCTAGTGTGGGTTTGATACTTTTAACTGAAAGGAGAAAAGCATTGTTTTAAATTTTGTATGCAAGCTAGAATAAAGTTGAAATATTTTTATGTCCTTCCCCAACTTAGAATTGCCATACTGGCTGTAGCTTAGGAAGTTATTTCTAGGTTTTTAGCCACTGAGCTTGGCTCAAAACATCACGACACCAAACCCTTTTTTTCCTCTAGAAATTTAGTGCTGTACCAATTCTTTTAGAAACAAGAGCAAAGCCCCCAGTAATTTAATTTCTATCAGTATTTTCCTTTTTAAATTGCTGAAACCAGGGGTGTTCAAAACAGGCATGAAAGTGTGTTCCAACAGTAAATGATAACAAAATGTCCATTTTCTTTCATCTTCCCTATCTTTTCCTCCCCCCGAAGAAGACTTGAAATGTCTGAAATCCAGATTGTAGGGTGCTGTCTCTTCTTATCAGGACTGAATGAAAGGCTGCTGGAGGTGGACTCACTGTTCTGGAGGGGTGGAAAAAAAAAAGTTCTTTCATGGTCTGACCTCGGATTCTTTCTTAATTTTATCTAGCCCTGACCTGTTGGCTCTGCTCTGGCTCCTTTCAAGGCCTTCAGAGCTTCACAAACATGCAGCAGCTGAAAGAAACAATGACAGGGGTTGCAATATTACACCCTCTTGTAACCTTGGCTAGGTAGCCTGTAAACAGATGCTTTCTCTGAAGCATTTGCTAGAAAGCCAAAATTTTGGCTGTGTTGATATTGGCAAACACTTTTTAATGCTTTTGGTTTAGGCCTCCTGATTTTTTTATTCAATATAAGCTTCAGCTGAATGAGCAGTTACCCAGTGTGTCTCGTGTGTACAACATATAAAACCTTCTGTTACAGGTTTTATACTGATCTTTAATGGTGTAAATTTACCTAGAACAGAAGAATTGTATGAAGACACATTATCAAAATCTGAATGGGATAAACTGATTTGAAGATGATGTTAATATGTAGTCAGGACATTTGTATTTCTCTATTCTTTTGAGAATGGAGGATGGAATTACACATCGATTAGGATTTTTCATTGGCTGTGTTGTTAGTGTCACGCTGCTTTAGTCTTGGAGAGTTTTAATAACGTAATACAATATTGAAAATTAGATTTTTGTTCCTGTGAATGTGGAAGTGATTTTATTTTTTTAGTAACTTTTTCTAAAAGTTTGGTCTGTGCAATCTTGGTAATTTAAGAAGGAGGTAGCTGCATTATAAAGTGCTTCACCAGCTGCAAAGTGCTTAGAAGCACGTTTCAGTGTTTGTTTAACTGCAAATACAGGCATTTAATCTTTGATGCCTCCCGTTTTCCCAGCTGTGTCCACTGGAGGTGCATGAGGACACCACCTGGCTGAGGTTTGGCTCTGCCAGATGGAAGGAGCCTTCCTCCCCCCATCACCTTCATCACTTGGGAAATGGCTTCAAAGCAGAGAAACTCCAGTTGCTTCTGCCTACCCTGTGTATCTGTTTACTAGACCATTTATATCATCCCAGGCTTTGAAAATTAGGCTCTGAATGTTTAATCCGTGTTTAACCATTAAATAGACGGGATTTGAACATACTAAAGTCTTAAGTGTTGGAAAAGAACATGGGAGCATTTGAATATGAACATTTCTGACTGACAGCTGTTTTGTAGTGGCAAGTTTTCCCTTCCTGAAAGAGGAACTGGAAGATTTACATAGAAGCAAGGCTGATGGCAGGAGAAAAGAATACTGAATAGTTTCAAGCTGCTGCAATAAAATGTAGATGTTCCAATGAAGTGTAGAGCAACAGAACTGCTAATAAGTCAAGTCTCGAGTCTTTGTGATGTTTTTGCAGTTTCTCTGTTTCTCACATCCAGACAGATAAACAGCTGTGGTTCTCCCTCCATGCTGGGAAATGAAATGAGTTATCACCAACCAGGCTGGAACATCTGAGAGCTCTGTAGTATTTTTCTTGAGGAATCTGTATCTGCTGTGACCTTCCCGTCTGCTTTCTGACCAGCTAAATCTAATCTCTAAGATTATATCTCAGGGATGTAGCAAGACAGTAAAATACACCAATAAATCATTGTCATCTGAATTCTTACTAAAATTCAGCTACTGAAATATTTTTTCCAAGTTACAGTCCACGTTTTAAATTACAGTTCAACTTAATATTTTTGCTCATACTGGCAGTATTTAACTTTGCTCTAGTTTAACTCTGAGCTGTGGAACCCATTCACAGACTCACAAAATGAGGACAAGGCTCCCCCATGTGTCTCTCTGCTGAAAGATCTACCACTGTTGGATCTGCAGGATCCACTGCAATTTTTTATGGGAGAATGACTGACAGGACATGGGGTTGCAGAGGAAATCCCCAGGGAGCAGTGACCCACCTACAAAAACTGCCCTAGGAAAATGAGGCTGATCTGACATAAACTGCAAACCAGTGGGCATTTTGGGGGGGATAGTATTATTTTGATATTTGAAGTTAATCAAAGTAAGGCATAAACAGAAGACATAAGATGCTTTTTCCTACTCTTACTTTATTGGAGTATTGTTACCAGAAGCAAAACTTGTGTCTCTTACAAAATTGTTATTCATGTGTTCTTAATGCTGATAGGTTTTGGTTACACAAAAAGATGAGTGCAGCAGATCCCTTAAACTGTGTGAAGCTACTCCAGTTTATCACATGCACTCAGTGATGTCTGTAAAGACAACCTCTGTGTGTTCCAGAGGCACTCTTGTAATAAAATTTATGAATTAGCTTTAGTGTGTTACTATCAGCATCACTGCCAACCCTCCGAATTGTACAAACAGTTTGGATTTTTTTGTCCTTTCCACCAGCTGACAGAAGTAATAATAATAAAAATGCCTGTTAAGGACCTGTAGATGTTGTGACAATTTTAAAACAATCTAATGCCAACAGCATAAAACCCCCTAAATGATATTGAACAGAAACAAATTGACTTTAAAAAATTCTGCCAGTTGATAAATAGGCTACAGAATTGTTCCTGTTCACCTTAGGACTGGGAACAAGTCTTCAACCTCTACACAAATCCTAGCAATTGCAAGAAAATTAATTGAAATAAACCAGTGTTACCAGTTATTCAGAGACATTTTGAAAATGCAGAGATGAAATCTTGATGCATTGGTTTTTTACTCAAACTGAATTTATGTTGAGCAGGCTGAGTAAATCACTGCACTTGCTCTGTTTCTGAAGAGCAGGGATTTTCTGTGGAGAGCTGTGTCACTCCTGGGTCTGTTGTGAGCATGAGTGTTTCCTCCAAGCCTCCTGTGCAGGGATGGTACTCACTGGATTTGAGACTGTCAGTCCCTGTGCTATCCCCAGCCTTTTATCAGTGATTTATGTGTAAACTGTTCCAGATACCTGTGCTGGTTAAAGATGAAGCTCCTGAAGTTTGTTTTCTGTCTATGGATATGCCTGGCTTTGAGTGTTTGATCCAGGTAAAGACCTGTGAGATGGAAGTGTTTGTGCCAGGTGTGTATTTGGATTGCCACTGAGGAGTAAATCATATCATCAGCATATAAATGAAATGTAAAATTGTAAAAAAATGCTCTAAACAAAGGCCACTTCAGACAAAAAATCTTTCCCACTCCCTCATAAAACAGTGAGACAATAACTGTTGGAACTGAGGCAGGTCTTTGGCAGAGCTTTGGTTACTGCTTTTGGCACATGGTGAAGAAAATGATCCCTGTGGATCTCATCTTGGTGGTGTTTTGGACTCATGTCCTCATGTTATGTGTGCACTCTGTGCACTCTGTGAAGCAAGTTTCACATCAATCTCCATTGCTGCTCAGTACACTTTATTCTTTTCTATTCTCCTTTTTAGATGACTGTAACATTTGGGCTTTCCTGTCGTTTCACAGTTTATCTCCTTCAAAGCCTGGAACCAAAACATTTCCCATTTCTTTGCTGGGTGCTGTCTTGCCATTGCTTTGACTGCCCTGCTTCCTTGCAGCTTGTGTATCCAGAAACAAATGTTGGTCTCTGTGGATCTCCAGCTGTTTGTTTTAACAAATCTTGATTAAAGTTCTGAAAACACTTCCATTATGCTGACTTGTACTATTAAATCTAGCTCTGTCACTGTGAAGGTGTGCCTTTGTTACAGATAGAAATGTGATATTTGCCCTACTCCCACTGATTCTGTTACAAACCTCTGCTTTAGGCTATTGTGGGACTGGGAGATGACTGACTGCGTCTGGGCAAAGAACTGGGGGAATTCGGAGTGCTGGAGAAGAGACAGGCTTCCATCCAGCCTGTCCATCAGTGCACTGCTTGTGGCAAACAAGTTTTGAAACAAACTTTCAGGAGCATCAATTTTTCTCACTGTCTGTAGAAGTCCAAATATCAATTTTTTCCTTTTTTTTTTTTTAAATTATTATTCTTGAGCTTAATTATTCCTTTGCTTTTTCTGCAGATCCTAGAAGAAAGTATCATGTAAGGCTGCTGGCATATAACAGTATGGAAGAAGGTTATCAGGCTGACCAAACAGTCAGCACTCCAGGATGTGTCTGTAAGTGTTGTAGATGCATGAAGAATTTATTGAGAGCTGAGGTATTTCAGCTGCTGTTTCAGCAGCTCTGTGTTTTGAACTTTTAAATAATCAATTAATTCAGTGTAAAAAAGAGAACAGAAATGATCATATCAGTGACAAATACTGCCTTAGTCATCCTGCAACGGAGACAGTGTCCTGTGTTCACGAAGCACGCTTGAAGAAACAAGACAGCCCAAGCACATTTCCCTCCCTTGCTGAACTTTATCTGTATCATCTAATTTGATGTTTCCTGCACTTATGAGAGATTTATCTCTTTTGCTTGTCTCTGCTGATAGTTTTGACTTCATTTTTGAATAAACCAGTGAGATTGCAGAAATAACACAGGACATGTATTGAGTTGGGAGGGATCCCCGATAGCTTTACGTAGATCCCTGGGTCCGAATGCAGGCGGTGCTGGGTCAGGGCAGGTTTGTGTCTAACTGCGGGCTCAGCCCTCTCAGTGTCACCCTCCTGCAGCTCAGTGAGTCTCTCCTGCCCTTGTGTTCCGAGCAGCCGTCCGGGACCGCCTGGTGCCGCCGCCGCCGCCCCCTCACCACCTGTACGCCCGGGCCAACACCAGCTCGTCCGTGCTGCTGCACTGGGGCCGGCCCGCCTTCACCGCGGCCCAGCGCATCAACTACACCGTGCGCTGCAACCCCGTGGGGCTGCAGAACGCCTCGCTGGTGCTCTACCTGCAGACGTGAGTGCCGCCCCGGGCTGCCTTCCTCTCATTCCTACTCCTCTGCGCTCTTTGAGTCTCCTTTCACTAGCAACAGCTTTTGTTTCCTCAGAGGACTGTGTGTTTTGCCCATTGGCTGCTAGCTAAGTTTCTTGGGTGTTTAAAGAAAGATTCATAGAACAGCTTCATTCTCTACCGGTGATCCTTGTGTTGGATCATTGGGCTAACTCTTGATTTTTTAATGTCTTTTTAGCTGTATAGTTGAATTTAATTTTAAGCTCTCTTTCAGCTGTACAAAAAACAATACCTGTTTTACAGGTAGCTTGTTTGGGCGAAGATGGGACTTAGTCCAGTGTCTGATTTTAAGATTGAAAATGAAAATTCTTGAGGGGTTGAGCTTTTCATTGTGGAAATGCCTTGTTCCCGAGTGTGTGTGGCACCCTGCCAGGGAAGGCTGGGCAGGATTGCTTGCTTTGCAGGGAAGCAATGCAGGAGGCACAGAATGGCTGAGCAGGGAGGGAGCCTGCCTGGGGCTGCTGCTCAGCCTCTGCCCAGGTGGTGTGAGAGCAAAGCTTTGCTCCATGCTGGGGGCTGTGGGACTGGTGTGTGTAGTTCCCTCAAAAATTCAGTTTACTCAAGCCTCTAAATAAGAAAAATGCTGTCTTAAAGGATAAATAGTTTCTATCCTTATATTCATGGTTTTCTCTTCCAAGAACACATCTGCTGCTGTGTAACTCCCAGCTTAACGATTAGACACAGGATAATCACCATGTAAAGTTCTTAGTGTGCAATGTGGAGCATAGCAATGAGTGCTGCTTTTTGTGACAGGATGAGGCTATTGCAAGCACTGGTTACTGCCCCTGCAGTACAGAAGATGAAAATACTAAATGACATTTAATAAAGCAATATCTGTAGAGTAAGACCAGTTTAAATTGAGATTTAATCTTGATTGGGGTATTATCATCCAGAATTAACCCTGGCATATATGAAAGATTTCCCTCTGCCCCAGAATCAAAGTAAAATGAAATGGCTAAAATTGCCTTTGTGATCAAATTGTAAACTACAGTATTATAATTAATAGAATCAATTCTGCAGTTAATATATTACTAAATATTGGTACCAGATGAGTAAGGAGCCTTCATATTCACCCCCTAAACATGAGGTGTGGAGGCCATGAGTGGAAGGGGGCGTTGCCCATGAAGCCTCTGTGTGTGACCTGGGAAGCAGATCCAAGAGCCAGTGCCTTGTCAGCTGTGACAGTGGCTGCAGTTTGTTACCCCAGCTTGAGGCACAGTGTCCTGTGGACAAGTATGGGAAGAGCTGAGTTTGGGATGCCTGCTGCTGATCCAGCCAATAATACTGTTTGTGCATCAGCTGTTCAAACAACATTTTTAAAAACTTGAGCTGACATCAACTGACAGCAGACAGGACATCCTCCTGAGAGCTCCAGGGTGGTACAGTAACATCTCCAGGGAGGCAGCACAGTCGTGCCACGTCTGCACTTGGACTGGTTTGTCCTATGTTGAGGTGACAGTGGGAATCTGCTCATGGGACTGAGACACTGATTGGGGATCTTCAAGTCAACTGCTGCTGTTTAATGTATTTCATTCCTTCATTTGTCCAGGTCAGAGACTCACATGTTAGTCCAAGGTCTGGAGCCCAAAACCATGTATGAGTTTGCAGTTCGACTGCACGTGGACCAGCTCTCCAGTCCTTGGAGTCCTGTAGTCTACCACACTACCCTCCCTGAAGGTAAGGAACCAGGAGAGGGACCCTATGGTCTAAAAAGAATGTTCTCTAAACCAAATGGCCTGAAAAAGTGCTTTTTAATTTCCAGCTGTGTGTAGGAGAGGGAAGTCCTTTCCTCTGAGACACAGATAGTGCTCTTGGTGAGAGATAGAAAAATGCTAGCAGGGAAATCCCTGTTTTGAAACTGTGAAATTATTTTTCAAAATCCACCCTAAATCAGCATTGATTTTTGTATAAAGTGTGATGCTTTCACTACTGGCAGCCACTGGATAGAAATAACTTGAATAAAAACTTTAAAATATGTATGTATTGGAGAGGCTGATTCATAGGCATTTATGAAAACATATTTTAAACCCCAGAAGTCTTGGAAACTTTAAGAATATTACACATCTACTGCCTTAGCTGCTGGTTTGGTTTACTGTGAGCTTGGCAGGGGAAAATCCACACCTGCAGTTTCATGTTCTCACCAGAGCAATGTTTGGGAGGTGCTTGTTCACAGGCTAATGCAGCGGGGGGTTGTCAACTGTTCAACTGTTTCTTTCTGGAGTTGAGGGAAAAATACAAAACTTGCTTTTACAGGATCTAAGCTATTGATGGCTCAGAGTTAACAGGAGAGTGCCTCTGAGGAGCAGTTTGTGTTTGTTTCAGTGTGGTTTCTGGGATGTAGCAGTAGCCATTAGGACTGCACATCAGTTCCTTTCTGAGCCATTTAATTGTATGTAAATTGGGTTAGCCTAATAGCATTGTGTTACTGTTCTCCCAGCACCATCTGGCCCTCCAGTAGGAGTGAAGGTGACTTTGATAGAGGATGACACTGCCCTGGTTTCCTGGAAGCCACCTGAGGGCCCTGACACAGTGGTCACACGCTACACTCTCCTCTATGCATCCAGGAAGGCTTGGATTGCTGGGGAATGGCAGGTGCTGCACAGAGAAGGTAACCAAAATCATCAACCTGTGAACTGGAAAAACAATGATGCTACTTATAAGATGTTTTGTTACTTTCAGCTACCTTTGACTACATTACTACTATGAACTATGAAATAAATTCATATAAATGTTCACATGAAAGTTCCAATTAGTTTAGAATTATTGCCATGGGAAGATTTGTTAAAAAACAAGTTCATATTTAGAAGATGAGGGGAGAAAGGGCTCTCTGTGTTACTTTGGAGCTCAGTGTGCACGTAAACCAAAATGTCTCCTAAATCAAATTACATCCATCTTAGTTCCATTGTAACCATGATTGTGATGGTTTCATTTTGTAAATGCACTCTTTCAAATCTGAAGTCTCTGAGATGCCTTGCTCTCCAGAAATAAATGTTTAAATGTGGCTGTGTGGGTTTATATGTTTCTGTCAATCACTGCCAATCCAGTTAGCTTGGTTTCCTTAATGAACTTTCTCCTACTCCCAGTAAATCACTCTGCAAATTCAATTTAACTCTCTGGCTCTATTCTACTGCGGAGCCCCAGCTAATCTCACAGTACCTTGGGTATGCTTATGTGAACTGAAGTCACATCTCTGTCATTAAATGTAGAGATAGCATAAATTTCTGTAGGCACTTTTCTGAATAATACTGGGATTTGAAGAGTTGAATCAAGAACAGATTTCTATTTCTATTGTAGCCAGAAAAAAAAGTAAAAGGCATTTATTGTTCCATTGATAGTCAAAATAGACAGAAGTGGTTCAGAACAGACGGTGTTGTAATAATGTCTTAAACCAGAGGGGAAAGCTCAGTGTTCCAGAGGAGTCCTGTGCCTGAGCAGCCTGTTCCAGAGGATTGCCCTGGAAGAGTTCCTGTGCTGTTGCTCTGTTCTGTTACCTGGCTGGAAGCTTAGTTGTCAGCAGAGAGTGAGGCTGTAAATTTTCCGTGGAGATAATTCCAAAAACTTAATGAATATGCTCTCACAGAGGATAATTCATTTCACCATCACAGAGAGTGAGCTGTTCTAGTTCAGAGCTGTTCCTCATGCTGCTCCTGAAGGGAGGACAAAAGACCAAGAACCCCTCTGAAAGGTGGCAGTGCCACTCTGCTGCAGCACAATGGTGTTTGTCAGGCTGGGCAGCTGGGAAGAGTAACAGGAAAATTACTATTAAGCTAAATTTGTGAAAAACAACTAGTCTCTGAAATGTCAGTCAGGTCTAACTACAGGGGAAGATTGAGCTCCTGGGTTTTCACTATTAATTTTGTTCAATGAAACAGTAATTTAAATAAAGTTTTCCAACTAAATAGTTGGAAGAAACAGTGATATTCTTACATTAAAGGAAAAATTGACTGTTAATTTTTGCTCAGTAAAAAACCCAGCAGATTTAAATTCATGGAGAGCTTCTACTTGAAGACTAAATGGTGTCGTTCTGTTGATGATACACTGTATTTGCTGCATGCAGCCAAGCGGCTGAATTGCTTTAGATACGTGGTTCAGCTCAGTCATGCCTGTGAAACTGAGCAGCATCTCTGACAGTATTTCACCAGAGATTTGGGATGACAGGATGGCAATAACAGTAAACATTTTCATGTATTCCCATACTGAAAGTGTTGGAGGGAATGAGCAAATGGAGAGCTGTAAATCTCAGTGTATTACTGTGCCCATCAATGCTAGAGCCACAATTTTTGCATTTTGACAGATATATTAGGGTTTGAGGCATGGCGTGGAATTCAGGCATCCTGACACACTAGGACAATCTGTTATGGTCTTAGTTAAAATACAGATGAAAAAGGTCTGTGAAAGGAAATTAATATGTAGAGATAAAACTGGGCAAATACCATGATCAGTCCAGTGACAGTTCTTTCTTAAGTAATTTGAGGTAGAAGCAGGGTTTGAGTTTTTTAACACATCTATTCTGATTAGATCAGTTAACCCTATGCAATAAATAACATTGTTTTGTCTTGATGCTGAACTTGTTCTGCAGAAGATTTGTGAACTCTTGACTCAAATCCATTCTCATACCTCCAGAGAAATCCCCCAAATTAAAAAAAAAAAAAAATTAAAGTCAACCAAACCAAAAAGATCCACAAACCAACCCTGCAGCCTATAAAAGTCCTAGCATGAGCTTCAGTTTATGCAGGAAATTTTCTCCCAATCCACCCCCTAATCTGACTGAGCTTGTGTCAGGCCTGGCAGAGCCAGAGAACACAAGTGCCCTGTGGTGCTGATTCATGTGTGAGTGATTCCACCACCACCTTCTTCCCCTGCTCCCTTCTGGTGCATCAGAGGTCGCAGCCCTTGCACACTTGGTGTGCCCTTGCACACTTGGTGTGCAGCAAATCAGCACCCAGTGCTCACCCACTGCAGCAGTGCAGAGACTGCAAAGGAGCTGGTGGCTGAAATGTGACCTTTCACCCTTGCTGGTGCTAAATATTACAGCTCCTTTGGTTACACATAGATCACATTTTACTTCAAATGCTTTCAGCTAATGGGTTTTTTTATGGAAGAACTGAAATAGCTTTGGAAGTAGCTTCTTTTTTGCCAAATGTATAATTTTTTCTGTCAACAAAATAACTTTATATTTTATTGGCTCCTATGATACTATTAATTTTGGCTTCTCAAACTGATTTAAAAAGTTAAAATTTTGACTTAAGTCCGAGAAAATAAACAGAATATGTGAAAGGGAAGAGATAGATTTAGTGCTGTAACTAAATTTAATTTAAATTTATTTATTTTAATTTATTTAGTTTTTAGTACTGTAATTAAGTTTAATTTAAATTAAATGCCAGTGTTAGGAAAATAAAAGCAGCATATTTGTATGGTAGCAAGAAACACAGGCATTTTAGA
Organism: Cisticola juncidis; assembly: GCA_013400215.1. Lineage (NCBI taxonomy): Eukaryota > Metazoa > Chordata > Aves > Passeriformes > Cisticolidae > Cisticola > Cisticola juncidis. The sequence continues at coordinate 4,933 of VXBR01003338.1, read as the reverse complement.
AATAAATTAGAATTCTAAGCAGTAGTTGCAGTCCCTGGGCAGGCAAAGCTCTCATTGACTTTGATAGGAGTTTTGTCTGTCTAAGGACAATGCTAGTGAATCCTATTTATGTTCTTAATCTTTTTTCCTGCCTTCAGGGACTTTAGGAAATGAATCCCTAGCATACGATAAAGACATTTTCCATAATATTCTTAGTAGCACAGCTTAGATGCACAGTAATCAAGGAAGCCTACACAGGTCTCAATAGGGTTTAATTTTATTTTAAAAGCATGGTATAAGGTACTCTTGCAGAGCTGTTCTGTTCATTAAACTAGACCTGAAATTTGATAAAGTGAATCTGTATTCTTTTGTTACATCCATTTTCATTCTGTTCATGGTGCAGTAGTGGAGGAGAGGCACAGATGTTCTGTGAGAGGTTTAATGTTCTGGTTCCTCTGCCTGAGCCTGGTTCAGCTGGGTGCATCTCCTGGCAGATGTGATCACAACAGCAAGGCTGTCACACAAAATGCAGCTGTGCTACATTTGGGGTTGGTGTGCTGTGTGGCAGAGCCAATACCTGAATCTTGAACTCTTTTGAACTCTGCTGGCTTCACAGTGCCCTGTGTTCAAGCAGAATGGAGAGAAAGGGGCCAAGGGATGGGAAGGCAAGCCCAGTGCTCATTCTGTAGCTTGTACATGCAGGGTAGCAGTACCAAAGTGATCACAATCCTCAAGCAAGATTTAGAGATGCTATTGGGAAAAAAGTGTGGTCCCAGTGTCTAAATCTGAGTCTTTTCCCAAAATTTTGTCAAACTGGAACTGTTTTATTGTATCTTTTCATAGGAGCCATGACCATGGCTTTGCTGGAAAACCTTGTAGCAGGAAACATCTACTTGGTTAAAATAGCAGCCTCCAATGAAGTGGGAGAAGGACCCTTCTCAAGTGCAGTGGAATTTGCTGTCCTGCCAAAGGAGACATCAGAGTCCAACCAGAGACCCAAACGCTTGGATTCTGGGGATTCCACAAGTCAGTAGCAATGTTTTGATCACTCTGTCATAAGTACTGGGGAGAAAAGATCCCTGTTTGTTTTAGCTGTAACCTTTCTGGGTAAACCATTCTGGTTTGTGTGAGGCAATCCTAACAATAGCATTTTATTCTAAATGAAACAATTTTGGAATTTTTATCTCAGTTCAACTCAGAACTGGTCTAATTCTCTTGCTCAAAAATGGAAAGTTTGCCTTTCAAATGATAATCCATAACTGGTTTGAATTTTACATCAGTAACTTTGCAGCCAGTCTTCTAAGGCATTTCCTTTAAGTCCTTTATCTGGCTTGAGATACCAGTAGCACTGGTCTGTCCTCTTCCTCCCCTCCCAGGACTGCACTGACCAGACACTCCTCTGGTCTACAAGTTTTATTTTCAAAAGTATAAAAATGTATGACAGAGAAGGCCTGGAAATCTCATTAGAAGGAAGCATTTGTCTCTGTGGTTGTAACTGTAACCTTATTAATTTCCTGACAGGGAGCAGGGGTTAACTCTTATTATTTACTGAGCCTTTCTATGTTCCTTTGTGATACAGCTTATTCTGACTATTACCATCTGGACCAGAAATCAATGACTGGCATTGTTGTTGGGGTTTGCATAGCCTTGACCTGCATCCTTATCTGCATCCTGATCTTAATTTATCGCAGCAAAGCCAGGTATGTTCTTGTTCTTGAAGACTGAGCTCTTTTTCAATGCTCTCACTCTTGGATGTGCCTTCTCCTCCAAGAGTGCTAAGTTCTGTGAAGTACTCTCTCTCTTCACCTGTTTCTGCCAGTGCTGGAAACAAAGAACTTTGTTGGCTCTTCCTACCCTACCTGAGCCTTCCTCCAGTGAAAAGGAGGAAGAGCCCACAGAGTGGGTCAGGGTGGTGCTTTGACAGCTCAGGATGAGGCACATTTCCAGCTGAATCCCCATTTTGGGTCAGACAAGCTGCTCCTGCTGAGCCTCCAGCCTGCCCACACCTGGCCTGCAAGGCTTTCACCTCCTGGGGGCTGCTGGACAAGAGGAACTCTGCCATAAAGGAGTTCCATGGTGCAGATTTTAGAGCAGATCCATGATGCAGTTTCTTTGCAGTGGTGCAAGCCACAGCCTGTGTCTGTCCCCAGCTGCTAGAGGGTATAAACAGGCCCAGTGACTCTGTCCAAAACTTTGGGGTCAGAACAAATATAAGTCACTAGCAATAATAAATTAAAAAACTCTCTGAAAGTGCTTTTCAGTAGCAAGGGCTTTTTAGCTTACATGCAGGGAAAAAATGGATTGGGAAACAGTCTCTGTGTAGTATGGGAGAAAGGTCTTAATGTCATTAGTGGTTACTTCCTCCAAGTAATATTACTAATCATGACAATTCCTGTCTGCACATAAGTTTGTAGCCTACTGTGTATGATTAACTGGAAGCAGATGTTATTTTTATCACAAGCAATAACATTTAAATTCCAAGTGAGTTAGGAGTATCATGTAACAAAATGTAAATGCCAAGAATATACCAGGATTACTTGATTAATAATAGCTTTGAAGTTTATCCTTGATTTTTTTGTATTGTATTCCTTTGGGACTATTTTATTCCTTCTTAACATTTTGTAGGAAAGCATCTGCTCCTAAGCCTGTGCAGCAGAGCACTGACCAGCTGTCACATACCAGCATCTCGTTAGCCAGTCCTAATGAGGTGGAGAAGAGTATTGAAGGAATTGCAGAGAATGAAGAATCCTTATTGCCAATGATAGTGGGAAACAGCTTCATTGATGCTAAGGTACTACGAATTTTATTAACTCCCAGGTCAGAAATCTTTCTTTAGAACTCATTGTTATATATCAGAGCCCTTATCAAAAGTAAAATATATATCCTACAAACCTCCAGGAGGCTGTTTTATTAATGGGACAAGCACAAAGTTGGCAATCCTGGCTCAAATTTTCAAGACTTATCTGAAGGTTCAGCTGGAGATCTGGTTGAGTACATTTGTCTTTGACTGTACTCTGGAGACTGCAGAGTTTGGCCCTGGCTCCACAGACTTGGGGCTGCTCTGTGGCCTCTGCTGGTCCCAGGAGAAAAGTGAGAGTCCTGGTCTCACCCAGCTCATCAGTGCCTGTGCACAGCCTGGCCAACCTTGGCACTGAGCAGGCGCCAAGAAAAGTATTCTTTTTCCATATCTTTACTGGTAAGACAGGGTTGCAGTTTATAAACTCATGCTCAGTGAAATTATAACTGATGATGGCAGGAAGTACCAGTGGGTGTGCAGAACCTTCAGCCCAGGAGTGCAGTGTGACACCACCACCGTGGCCTCACTCTCACAGGCAGACACACTGAGGCCAGGCTTGTTCTGGCCACACTGCAAACCCGAGTGCAGCTGCTCCTGAGGACACGTGTGGGAGCTCAGGGATGGAAATGGACCCAGCAGAGGCACAGCCAGTGCCACAGAATGGCCACGTTCTGAGTACTGGGGCAGGAGCAGGAGCTGGAATGTTCTGCTGTGTGCCTGCAGTGTGGCAGCTTTGCTCTGCTCAGAAGGCCACATTTAGTGGGTCTGTTCTTGGCCTGTCTCAAGCAGATGGGTACCAGACCACAAATACGTGACTCACTACTGAGCCTTCATTTGTCTTCATTTTCAGCATGGAACCAATAGGTAGGAAGAGAAAAATATTTTCAAGTATCTTAGAAATTGACTTTATTAAAATAAATGTCTGCATCTTCCTCTGTTGTAGGGAGGATCTGATCTGATTATTAACAGCTATGGGCCTGTCACAAAGACTAATGGCAAGAAAAGGTGGCTGTTCTTCCAAGATGCTAAGAAGCCAAAGACTGAGGAGGTAATTGCTCTAATGGGCAGAGATGCACATTCTTTACTGTTATACCCTCTTTGCAAAGGAAGATACATAGTTTTCTGTTTATGGAAAAACATTAATTGGATAGTTTCAGTTGTGTAAGGTTGATGGTGTTCTATCTCACCACAGTAAAGTCTTACAGAAATTCCATTTTCTGACAGATATTGTTGTCAGGACACTGTGACTCTTCACAGTTGGCAGACACTGATTGCTTACTTGCCTTTGTATCTGTGAGCAGAAAGATTTCTGTGTACTTTGCATTGCATGAGCTACTTCTGCAGAGATTCTGTATAAATATAAATACAAATTAAATGTGTATTTGCAAATAAAAATAATGTTAAAGTAGAATCCTTTCCTTCCCTGGCAGCTAAAATTTTTGTTAGCTGAAGAGAAACAAATGAGGGAAACTGGATGATATACTCAAAATACTGAGAAAATTGAGAAAACCTGAATAACTATTTGGCTTCTGAAATTGTTGGTCTGGACATATTTGCTATTTGGCTGAGAAAAAAAGCAGTTTAAAACTAACACTCTAAACCAAATCTGGAACATTACTATGCAAATTCACACCTATGGAGCATATAGCCATTCTTCATTGCATTTTAACTTGTATTGTGCTCTTGTGTGTTTAAGAATTAGGAAATCTTGATATCCATGTTTTAAAATTGTCTTGAAAAATATTTCTACAAGCAGCTGTGTATTTCTGATGCCTCTAAATGAAAACTATTTGCTATCACCCAAGGAGTAATGCTTTGAGAATATGCATGAGGGGATGGGAGGGGGCTCTACCAAGTGTGTTTTTAAAATACTCTTCACATCTCTTCAGTGAAATAATTTTTTATCAGCCATGCTTATCTAGATTATTTCAACTACTGTGGAAATGTATGAGCAAGACTTGAGATTGATTAGTTTTAAACTCCTCTAGGAAAGCCCCGAGAGAAGCATTGTGGTGAAACGGGAGACAGGAGTATAAACCCAAAGGATGGTTCAGCTTTTCTGAGGCTCTTTTCTCTTTCTCCCGCAGCCCCAGCGGAGGTTCGTGCGGGCGGTGTGTCTGTACCAGCCGGGCCCCGCCGTGCTGCTGGCCCGGCCGG
>VXBR01003337.1:50120-116423 GCA_013400215.1 Cisticola juncidis | reverse complement strand
TCTCCTGCCCCAGAGACCTGTGCTCTGGGGACCTTCTCTGCCAGAGGCAGACAAAGCCAACGTGCCTTGGGGGCTGTGCTCCCTCCTACAGGGACTGTTGGCAGGAGCACCTGGAGCTACTGCTGGCAACATTTGGTATCTGTGAGATGGTGCTGCTCCTTCCTGGAAGGATGTTTTTTTTCCACAGAAGTGATTAGCAGTAGCACCAGAACAGCATCAGCTGCTGAGGTTCCCAGGACAATTAGATTGTACAGACACTGTGAAGGTTCCTTGGGCTTTTCTGACTGCTTCCCAGTTTGGTGTCTGAGGTCTGCTTGGATTGATGTGGAAAAAGTTGCAAGAGCTCAGCTTACCATAAACCTTAGTTTATTGTCTTATGGATGAAAATTTCATTCTCTGGTTTTCCGAGTGGCACAATGCTCTCATTGACTCCTACTGTAATAATGCAGAAAGAAACCGCTAATATTTATTTTCTATTACCATATTGATTAAGAAATGCAAACCTTGAGTCTTTTTTTAAAGTATTATTTTTAAAGTATTAATATATTTTCTTGCTCGTTATGAAGGATATGCCACAAATATAGCCTAAGTATTATAACTACAGATGTTAATGTTATTAATTAATAGCATCAAGTTGTTAATCATAATTTTAAATGTTAATCCATTTTTCACTGCATTTAAGATCACTGACAGTTTTCCCCAGTTGTAGGTTGTTCTGAAGAGCTGACAGATGTGTGATCATTCTTGTTTCTATTTTTTTTTTTGCAAACCTTTACCAGAAATATGCTAAGGCAATGACCTCAGTCAGTATTTCATATTTTGCATTTAAAACTCATTAGAACAGTGGAAATTTATTATATATCTTATTATGTATATGTTTCTGCTAGAAGGACAATCAGGTGTAAATTGATCCTGAAATTTTCCATGTTTTTAAAATTAAAATGGAGGTACACACTTCATGTTACTGTTATGTCTAATATTTCAGAACACTGACAGCAGTTGTCAGGAAAGAATGCCTGGATGCCGTGTGATGTACACAATACCTGCTACCAGGCTAACCTGGAATTGCAGCTCAGCAAGGTACTCAAAACATGCTGAACTTCAAATGTCACTGAAATTAATATGTTTTAGAAATTGAGTTTAACCTGAATCAAATAGTTTTTTACTATATTGGATCATTACCTCCATAGGTGTTATTTAATTGAATGAAAAAAATTAGCTAGGAAGACCGATTCAATAAGTATTTCTGTAAACTCAAGCTCAAAACCTTGCTGAGTGGCAGATAGGGTGGATATCAATATCAACACTCCTTCCTGTTGACTGTAGTAAATAATGGAATTTTGAGAATAGTCATGATTTTAATAATTTAGGGCTGAGATTCTTTAAGCTCTAAAACAAGACTTTGTAGTCCAGTTATTCTGTTCTGCAAGCATATGAGTGTTACCTGGTGTTGCTGATTAAACTCAACAGTCCAGGTTATTAAGTGCTGCCACCTTAACAGTTTTTCCTATAGTATGTGCATGTTCAGGTTTTTCTTTTGCTCAGCAACCTTTCATCTAGTATAAATAAAATCTCATGTGCAGTAATTCAGTCATACTAAGGATGACTTCTAAGAAAAATCTTTGAAAATGTGGAACAGGAGTATATAGTTATTAACATACAGACTGCTCCAAAAATATTGAAGGTGCCAGTGACAAGGAGAACATTCATTGTATTATATCATTGAATAATGACTCCCATTCTGGAAATGGAAACAATTTTAACAATTATCCTGAGAGCATGTCAAATGAAGATTCCAAGAACTAAATATCTCTAAGCAACTTCATATTAATTTCTGCTAATATGACTTGCATTTATTCTAATATTAAGAAATACATATTTCCAAGTGTAAGGAGATGGCTGTTTACATTTTATTTGTTTTAAGCATTAAACCACAAGAAGCTTATGCTTATTCTTTCATCATTGGTCTTAAAGATTATAATTTGCTCATTCTCTCTTGTTGTAGGTTGCTATTGTTAGGGATTCCTCTTCAAATTATCTCAATACTTTCCTTAGGTGAATACATAATTCTTCTTATATATAAATACAATTACAGTTTATCATTGACTTTTGAATCTCTTGGCATTCATTAATCCTGCCTATGGGTTAAGCAGTTATGTGATTTGAATATTAATAAAAGAAGTTTTCAGGGTTCGGTATCTGTACGCATATTTTGGAGAGTGTTTGTTTACGATAGATATTGTATTTCAGAAGTCAAAGTTTTTATGTTATTGGTATTCCTGTACAAGAGATTAATTTTCAAGAGGAGCAGTTAGATTCAATGGAAAGCCACAGAGGTGGCAAACTATCACTATGGTGATGGGAGTGAATATGTCTCATTTTCAGTGTATCTTGCACTGGCATGGGTTTAAATATAGGTAGCTAGTGCAAGCAAGTATTTGATACTAATGACCTTCCACTTAATTGAATAGCTCCTGAACCATCCACTGGAAGTAGGGAGATCATGCTGGAAGTGCCAAGCCTTGTCAAATGTGACTGAGAATGTTAGGGCAAAATACTGATGAGTAGAGACTGCCTATCCTTTCACGCTCAGGCAAACTAGCTAGGGAAGGAATTATTATAGAAAATTCTTCTAAATTTTCACAGAAATATGTTATAGACACAATTAAGACAGTCTTTAGTGATAGGTCTTCATTTATCACCTCATTCCAGCTGAAACCTTTCAAATTCAAAGCTTATGGAAAAAACATCACGAGTTATCTGCGCTATGGCTGGAGGGTGTGTTTTATCTAGTAATTATTTTTGATATTCCTACTAACAGAAAAATAATCATGATTGAAATAAATTTAATCAGCCTATGCTTCATGTATATATACTTGAATACATTTGAATACATTTTTATATATATGTATACATATATATACTTATAACACACAATCAGGTTTTGGAATTAAATACAAAGTTGATACTCTTGGAAATAAATTCTGATCTGTGTGAACTATAAGGTCTTCCAGGTTGCACATAAATACCTTATTTAGTATAACATTTCATTATACTGGAGAAATATTGAAAGTCATGAAGAGTCTCAGGCCAGGATAATTGGCATGTCATGAGTTCTTATTTTGGCGTTCACCCTTAGCTAACAAGCCAGTGTAACAGGGCACGATAGGCTATCAAGATGATTTGACAAGCCTGGGAAATTTCAAAGACAGTACCTTGTTGCATGAGATTTATTTATTTATTTATTAGTATGCTCCAAAGGAATTTTTAAAATACACTCATTACCCTGTTTACATAGTCCATTTGAGATAGTGAGCACAGCAGCTTTGCAATATTTGTTTTCAGCAGCCTGGAGATGGCAGCATACAGGGAACAACTGCAAGCAAATAGCACAAGATCCATGACTGATCTCTCTTGACTTCCTAACTCTGTATTTTCAGTTTGCATAATAATGCCTAGTGGCTTTGATCTTTATTAGGTCATATGTTACAATAATACACTAAAAATACTAGCTATGGGAAATTTGTTTCAGTTTGATACTTTAATTGTTTTCAAACTTTGTCAAAGAACTGAGAGACAGCTCCTATGTCTTTCTCATGATAAATCATAAATTTGAAAGTATAAATACTTTGTTGCTGAATGTCCTTCCTGCAAGATAAAATGACAGCAACAAATATAAATAAATATATTCCTCTAATCCCTTGACAGACAGAACTAAAGAAGATCCCACTTGACTTGTATTTAATTATAGATCATGATGAAAGGATAATACAAGTTCCCGTAATATTAGCCAAACCAAAATGCATTATACAGTTCCCACAATTTGTGCTGAAGCAATTTGGATGTTACTGTTGAATGAGGAACTACTATGAATACAGAATTTTAGGAATGTATCTATACCTAATCTCAGGCCTTCCCAGTCTATTGCTGCAGTAGGGTACTAGAAGGGTTTCTTATATGGACTGGGAATTTCCTAAATGAGCGTAACATGATGTTTATCACGTGCAAAGGAGTCTGATAATGTCTTAAACATCAGATCTGTTCTGTATCTAGGCTGGAAAAGACGTCTGAGATCATCGAGTCCACCTGTGACCAGCCACCTTGTCAACTAGACCATGGCACTGGATGCCACATGCAGTCTTTTCATAAACACCTCCAGGGACAGTGACTCCATCACCTCTCTGGGCAGCTCCTTCCAATGCCTATCACCATTTCTATGAAGAACTACTTCCTAATGTCCAACCTAAACCTCCCCTGGCTCAGCTTGTCTTTGTCCTATCATCCTATTTCTGGTTGCCTGGGAGAAGAGACCAACCCTCAGTTGGCTACAGCCTCCCTTCAGGGAGCTGCAGAGAGTGATAGGGTCTTGTCTGAGCCTTCTTTCCTCCGTGCTAAACATCCCCAGCTTCTTCAGCTGCTCCTTAGAGGACTTTTGTTCCAGACCTCTCAGTATGGTTACAACAGGCAGACTCAAGTAGTCTGATCTGTTTCAGCAGTGGGCATTATGTAGAACCACAGAATTACTCAGGTTGGAAAGGACCCATAAGAATCCCCATAAGTGTAACTTCTGCTCCTCACACAGGTACCTAAAATTGAATCGGATGACTAAAAGCATTGTCCATGTGCTCCTTGAACTGTAGCATCATGAGTGCTGTGACCACTTTCCTGGGAGGGCTATTCTAGTGCTGGATCACCCTGTCAATGAAGAACTGAAGCCGTCCTGCTCGTCTAACGCCCAGGCTAGCTCTGTGATTAACACATGGGAGCTGCCACAGGACAGGAGGGAGGTAGCAGGAGCTATGAGGACCCAGCAAAGAAGACAAGGGAGGCTTTCTGTCCTGAGGCTCCAAAACATCATTTATCCCAAAGGGCTCAGGAGCAGACTAAGCACAGAACAAAGGGTGCACTGGCTTATAAGCAGGAGTTGGACAAAGGCAGGTACAATACAATGACCAATCAGGGAAGCACCGCGGAGGGATCCAGGGATGAGTGAGCATCGCTGTAACTAATGGGACCACACAAGGGGTGGACATCGCTTGCAAGGACCAGTGGGGTACTGAGTGCAGCAGAAGGTTCTAGAGAAGAGGGCAAAGGCTTGGGAAGATGGACATAGGATGGGTGGAGAGAAACATGAACCCTAGGACAACTGACATCTGGCGAAAACAGTTAATGCAGGGGAGAAAGGGAACAAACCATTTGGGAGAGGAGGTCACCGCAACAAAGGACTTCCTGTTAAAGTGAAATCTGAACATTCCCTGGTGCAGCATTGTGTGAAGCCATATCGTGTACCCATTTAGGTTCTGGCAAGTAAGAAAGTGCAGCGATGTATTTTAACCCACATTTTTGGCTGGATATGAGCTGAAATGAGCTGATCTCAGCATTGCAGTCACAATAGAGCTGCTCTGAGGATGGCTTTGTCAGAAGTTCTGTCTTCCCCTGAAGTTTTCCCTGAACTGTTCAGATAAAGAGAGGTCTGCATATGACAGAAAATTATTTTCTAAGAACCTAAGTTACAATTAAAGACAAAATTCTCATCTCTAAATGTCTTTAAGCTTTGCCGTGACAATGGTGATAGATTGTGCTTGGTAAGGTAGGATTAGGACATTGTATATTGCTAGTGCTGGATAATTGCATGCTGTGCTTTGAACTAATTTTAAATTCACTTCATGCCAGCATAACTATGCAAAATGTGATGGAGTGGAACCAATCTGTCCTAGTTCATACCAGATCTCTAGATGTGTACCTGTGTTTTAATGCATGTTCTAGGATTGCACCAATAGTTATTATATTTTTGTTTACCAGTGTAGTAGTAGATACTGATTTTCTGTTATTTATACAAATAATGCTCTTGCTTTCATAGGACTCTAAGAGAGAGATACCTGTTAATACTAAAGAAGAAAAAAGTTTCTTTGTAATAAAAAATGGAACTACTTTTAAAATTTCTCAATTTTATATTTTTAAATTTTTCATTTTTCTAGTGGCTTTTTTGCTTCCAATATAAAATAAAATATATTTATTGCTTTCCAATATATAATTGTAAACAAACTCTGAAGCCAACTGAACTTTTATTTTCCCTCAGGAACTTTTTATTTCTAATGCAATAGAGTGCCTGTCAATACAGAATCAAATGAATTGCTATGTTTCCTAGCAAATGAGACTGAAAGAAGGTCAACAATCAACTAAAATGTTTTATTTTGTTAGATATTTTCACATATTATTTTCCATTTCCTTTCATATCTTTCATAAATGGATGTTTTTCTTTAATAACACTAGATATCATCTACTTCTGATATTATAAATATCCATAACACATTGTGATAATCATGTTCACAGTGGTAAACAAATACATCAGGATAGATTAGTTTTAATACTGATCAAAAATCCTCTGGAATTGTTGCAAAGTTCGGGCCTTTTTATCCTCTTGGGTTCAGTGGAGATTTTGTTCAGGCCTAATGATCTCAACTACTTTGGTAATTTCAGTTGTGCTGAAGGGAGTGGCAAAAATTATAGCCCTCATTTCCAACTTTTAATTGTTTTATTATTATTATTATTATTACTATTATTATTATTATTATTTTAATCAGTCTTTTTAAAAAATTTCCATCCATAATGAATGAAGACTGGGAAGGGTAATGGAAATTTCTGATTACCTGATTTTATTTGTCAAAATAAGTGAAAAGCCAAAGAATTCTGTTCTGCTGATAAATATCTTAGCTCTTAGGAGTAGCTCAAGCTAATTAGGAAAATTTGTTTTCAAAAAAAATCAGTTTTCTTTTTTCCTTTGCATTGTCTGGTTGTACTCTGGTAAAAACATATTATGCTATTAAATTTTGAATTTGATCCCACTGCTCTAGGTGATACTATATTTATCATTTCATTAATTCTACTGTAAATTTCATTAATGAGGTCAAAGGAGAGTCTTGTGTTATTGTTTAAGTGTCTCCTTTTACGAATTAATTTTGGTAGGAATCTATTCTAATAAGTTTTACTATTACTTGTATGAGTATTTTGCAGACTGAATTGATTAAGAAAATTGACCTATAATTACTGCCCTTATCCATATCCTACCAGGTTTCAAAATTACAGAAATAATTACAGTCTTAAGAGTGTCAGGCAACTTTTCAAATGTTGCATTATACATTCTATACTAAATGCCGTGGAGGACTTGGCTAAAATATTAATGCATCTCAGCTGGGAATCCTACTGTGTCTTTCTGCTGAGAGCTTTGCTTATAGGTAGAATTATTTTGCTTGAATTTTCAGAATAGTCTGCAGTTCTGATGGTCAATGGATTTGGTTTTTGTTGCTAAATTGAACCAACTAATACCCAGATAATACTGTTTTTCACAGTAAATACCTAATATGAATTTAGTTTGTGTTTTATTCAGTACAAGCTTCAAATACTGGAAGGAAACATCTGTGGAGACATTTAAGTAGATAATAGAGTAATGATCATCGTGGATCTCTTGCATCTTATGTGAAGTCTGCTAGTGTAATTTTTCTCCCCATTTCTTGCATTGTCAGTCTCTATATATTATTTTATATCTGTGTTTCATCTTTACCTGTTCCATTTTCTGAGATTTTGCAACAAACTCTCTTTGCCGCCTGGCTCCTGACGAGTGCAGTCACCCATAGCCCATCTGACAGTCTGGTGTCTCAATGCATTTCAGGGGGAAAAGGAGTAGACAAGCTGAACACAGTTTTTACCCTGCGACCTTATGGCAGCTTTGTATGTCAGTGGTTCGGAAAGGAGATGATGGAGCATTTAGTGACAGTTACAGCGGGCAAGGGCCAAACTCCGCGTTCTAAACTCAAGCTGAACCCTCTCTGTCTGTCTGGGACACAGTCCTACCTCACAAAAAACTGAGGTTGCTGCTGAAACGTGACAACATGTAGAAAGCGGCCACAATTTCCTGTCGCCTGTCAACCTCTATTTTTTGGAGTCACCGAGGCAAGGATCAAATACCTCTCCAGATAACAGAGGTGAACAAAAGAAAAAAAAAAAAAAAAAAAAAAAAAAGAAAAAAAAAAAGAAAAAAGGAAAAAAAAGGGCAAAAACCAACACTACAAAACAACTGACTATAAGCCTAAATACTGAGAGGAACCAAAGCAGGAAAAATATAGAGATCCTATTTCAGAACCTATTTTCCTTAATTTACTCAATACTGCAAAGAGAAAGACTTAATATACAATTTATCCCTTCAGCTGCTGGATAGATTTACAAGAAGAATGGATCTTTGACCTACATGATTTTACATTATTAGTCTTTGTGAGTTGCACAAAGACCAATCTTATGTTCTCCTCTAGGAAGCAATGAGATTATGGTATTTTTCCCATGCATGTGATATCTTCTGTAATGGTGAATAGTCATTGTTCTTCTGCTGATAAAAAGCATACATATTTGATATGAACCTATTTCCAGACATGATATAGTTTTTTTGTGTACTGACTCTAAGAATTTGGCACTTTTCTGGTATAATCTTAACAAAATGGGATACCTTATATTATAATCTGTATTGAAATTTTGAATTCTGCATTTGGATTAAACTTGCACATTGCTGAAAATCCAGAGTCCTATTTTCAGGTGTTTAAAAATGTTTAGAATACGCTGCCAGCAGCACCATCAGCTTTGTTCTCCTAGAGTGACTGCACCTGTTTCTTTTCAGTAAACAAGTCCTATGGCTTGTTATTAAACACACTTGAATGTATCTGCCATATTGAATTCTTCCAGCTCTTTTAAGCATTTCTCCACCTAGATTTGGATCTCACTTAGGTGTATGAAACTGCTCAGATCTAGAAAATTATGAACTAAAGAAAACTCACACCTTTCTTCAAAGGTTAGATAAGAAAGGATCCCCACCGTCTTTGTCATTTTCTGATGATTTCACTGGATGATTTCATAGGAGTTTCTTTGGTTTCAAAATCTTCTTACTAGGAAACTTCCTGGAGGATCACTTTACAGAAACACCAGATTCTGTGAGCCTGTGCTAAAATTGCTGCATAGCATTTCTGAATGGTAACACTTCATCTTTTAGAAAATTGTCCCATCATAAAGTTGCTTAACAATTCTCATCCACTTTTTTATTTCCTACTTTTTAACATTTTTTACCTTTTTTTATGTTTCTTACTGCTTTTTTATTTCTTTATCAATGCTTATTAGAGAAGTGGCAGATCTTCCCCCCCCCTTTTATTTTTCCTCCAACATTTTGAAAATTTTAGGTGTGCCTCACAATTCTTTTGTGAGTAGGGGGTTTACTACCCACACTGAACAGTTTCACCACACTCATAGGTTTATATTCCTGTCAGGAGATACTGATGTAAGAGACCTTTAAGATGTTGACAGTTTGCATTATAAAAAGGGAGTTACAATACATAAGAAATGGAAATCATCATATTGCCTGGAATATGCTGAAGTATGGAAATATTAGATGAAGTATTTTTAATAATTGAAAAGGGAAACAAGTAGGATCTCTTAAACCTCAGAGATTAAATACTAAGAAAATTAATCAGGGTGGAAAAAGGCCTCACATGTTTGCAGTTCCTGTTTTGTCTAGCTAATGACTTGAGTAACCTAATAATGCTGGCATTATCAAAATGGATTAGCAAATATTTATGCTAGCCTGACGGTTCAGCATGTCTGCACTGATGAATATAAACATCTTGTGGGAAAAGACTGAGTTTGCAAAGGCTTCAACCTGCATTGTGTAACAGGACATAACTTCTTAATATTTCTGATTACCTAAGATGAATTCTAATGAGCACATTTTAAAACCTAGATCATTAGATGGACATAAAATATTCCTCCAGTAAGTGTTTGTGGAAAGGATTCTTAACAAATGAATTGCTAAACCTTTGAGAGCTTCTTCATGCATTCATTTACATGCTTTTGTAATAAAAAAACCACAGTTTGCTAGAAAATAAACATTAAACCTAGAATTCAACCAAATGAAGGAATATTTTCTGCCCTTGCTAACTATTTGAGTAAAGCGTCACTTTTCATGGAATGAGAAAACTGTCTCTAGAACTGACAAAACTGAGGAAGAATTTCACCTTTCACCTATTTACTTCCCACAGAAGTGTCCCTAAGGTGGTATTATGCACCCAAGTGAGAGTAAACTTTAGCCTGTTGGATGGGGCAGCCACCAAAAGTTGGAAATGTGTATGATGGAAAGCTATTTTATGCACAAGGGTTTGTGCATTTGATTCAGAGGTGGGTAATGAACAAAGTTCTTCACCATCTGAAGTAAATAGTCTATGTAGCAGGATACAGAATTAATGTCTGTTGAGCCAAAGGTAAACAACTAATTTATGTCATGTAGAACAACTATATGAATTCAAAAATCAAGGTTTGAAACCTTAATATTTTACTATATATTGTCTTACACTCTCAAAATTATCTACACCAAGTGATAATGCAGCTCTTTTATTTTCTTCCTAAAGCATTCCCACAACTGACAAGTACAGTGTAGTGACGTGGTGTTTTGCACCCTTTGCAAAGTGTTGTGAATTAATGAAACCATCAGCTTTGTTCTGTTCAATGGCATTCCCACCATATACACACACTAGGACCCTTAGTGCTCATCTGCTTGGGGTACCTCTACAGAATCTCCACAATATAATACATTAAATAATTCTTCTTTCCCATATACATCTCTGTTTCCAAAATAACCAGAATCATGATGACTGCATATACTGCGTTACACCTTCTACGTTATTGTCTTCCATGGATTCCTGCGCGTTTGTGGAATTTCTTGTATAACAAACCAAAACAAAATAAATATGTATATCCAGGGTTTCCATGCTTTTAAATATTATGGCATATACAAACAGAGGAATTCCTACAAGGTAGGTGAGACAGTGACCAAGAGCTAGGGTTGGCTGGTAACAGAAGATATGATGCTGCTTAAGGTAAGGCAAAAGCTAGGAAACTGAGAGGAATTCTAAGCAGGAGTGCTAGACAAGAAAAACAATAAAATGCTGAGCCAAAAGGCTAGATTGAGAGCCTGGCCCACAGTCAGGCTAAAGGTCATGATCTATATTACAAGAAAGAGAAAGGGGAACAAAGGGGAAGACTAAGGCCACTTTGGGGGTGGTAACAAAAAGATGGAGACTGGAGTAGGGTAACAGGCCAGACAGACTAGCAAAAAAAATCACTGAGTTCCTGAAGTGTGTCTGCAGTTGAATGACACTTTTCATGGATTTTAGCTGCTTGGATTGTGTCATGTGCCTGATGGGACAAAACTATGAGTGTGGCCAAAAGATCAATCTCAATCTTTCAAGTAGATCCAGCAGGTAAAGTGTCTCACATCTGAAAGATATGGCACTGAACTCTGCAATACAGAGATGTGCAGTATAAATCAGTGCATCTCCTAGAAGGATGGTTACTTGACATTGTGTGGTTCTTTTCAGCATTTTCATCATTAGGATCTTCTTCTCACTATATTTGAAATAAATACAGTATTTGAAATACAATATATATCCTTTCCACGATCAAATTATGGTTAAGCTGTGTGTAAATTTCTTTCCAAGGTGGATGAATTCAAAATACTTTGGCTGAAACAAGAGGTAATAAAATGGTGTAATTTTTTAATGTATATCAATATTTTTTATAATGTATATCAATATTCTTTCCTTAGTTGGATCAGAGGTAAGCAGTTCTAATTTTTTTCTTTCTACCAAAAAAGTGTCCCTACTGTGACTGTTGAGAACATTCTGAGCATCAGAAGACATTGTGTTGTATCTACATGGACTTCTGTAGTCTATGGGAATGTTACTTGTTTGCTTTAACAATAAGCTTCACATATCTAATAAATAATCTGCAAGAGTAAGTTAAGGGCTCTTTTTCAACCATTCTTTCAACTCTTAAAAACCCAACTTTTTTCAATGACTTGAACTTGGAAGGTAGGAATAGTGCAGAATGATTCTATACTTCTTTTTAAAACCCTGCAATAGAGTTACTTTTAACTTGTAGACTTGTAGAGAAACCTTAGACTAAGAAATATCTATTAACTGTAGAGACAGAAGGTGATGACAGCACAAGTCCATTTTTACCCTTTAATGAGCAAGATCCTTAGAAAAATTTTGCTTGAAGATATTAATAAATATATTCTATACAAAATCTGTCATGATGCAATACCTTAACTCACCAAGGGAAAGGTTTTCTTTTTTCCTTCACTCATTCATTACTTATCTAGGCTTTAACCTTTCCAAGATCCCCTGAGTTAGCTAACAGTACAGGCTTTTCTAACATGATTTATGCATCAGATAATGAAAGATTCATAATAAGTTACACTTTTTCTCAAATAACCCCCTAAGTCATTTTGTTTTGCCCTTTTAAAATATTTTTGACAGTAGTTGATGCCATTTTATTCACTGATTAAACAAGACCACTTTTGCAGCAAGGAATGTTTTTAGTGCCTGGTTTTAAAAGTAAGTTGAACTTGGCTTATAATTATGCATAAGTAAAAAGTTGATAAGCTTAGCAACATTGTAGTATAGTTTTTATCACCACATGAATAAGCTTTATTGGTATCAAGAAATAATAGGTTCTTTGTAGCCATAACCCATGAACTTTCTGAGCTGAGACACATATAGCCAAGAATCTGGTGGTAGATTGTGCCTGAAGGCTGAAGAACTCTGACTGCACTGGGTCCTGGGAGGTCCAGGTCTCCTTTCTGCCAGGCAGTGTAGGATTTCATGCCTGCTTCTGCCTGCTTTCAAACTGTGAGGCTATTTTCTATATTTTGTCAGAAAATCTCGTAGGCAAATTGAAGTGAAATGGAAAATCAGTCACTTTAAATACAGATCATCCATCTAGTGCACACTAGTTCGCTTTCAGGGACATACTGTTACTGTGTTAGACCTGATCCGAAAAGTTCTCCTAAAATATTTTGCTGCAGTCAGATTCTTGGCCAGAAACAAAATTGATTTTGGTGAGTTCACTGAGAAAAATGTAAGAAATATGCTAACTAAAAAGAGCTTATTCTTTACTTTTGTTTATTTTTACAGTCTTTAATTATGACAGTGACAATGAACACAGGAATTCTAATTTTCATTGGAAATCATGTTCACTTTAATTTCATTAACTTACAGTACGATTTTCTGATGTACTCCTCAGAAGATACTGAAAATTTTGAGATGCTGAAATTTTATATAAAATTGGTGACTTCAATTTTTTTAATATACTCAGTAATAAAAAGACCAGTTGCATTTTAGACAAAGATACTAAAACGAAAAATCTGATGCGTGGTATCTGACAATGTCTAAATGAAATGATACAGGGAAGAAACTACTGGAATCATAATCAGACAAGTTATTTCAGCTTGCCAATTACTGCCCATAAGCACTTAAAGCAGAGGTAAACCGTAATGAGCTAGTTATTACTGAACTAATATTTAGCAGTAATTAATGATTATTTCTAATATGTTGAGGTTCTAATTTTTTAATCAATAGTCTATCCATTGAAACAAAATATTTGCCTAATGAGAGCTGTTGTTTATTGTCTTTCCAGTTCACCAGAAGAGACTCTTAGAAATGAAATAGGAGATAAATTCAGCTGGAGAAAAAAATCACAAAAAAAAAAAAAAAAAAGGAAAAGGAATTGATAGACTACAACTTTCCAAAATTGTAGCTTCTAACAAAGATTGAGGTAAATATGGAATAAAACATGTTGAATACATAGAAATATTTATCTTTAAAACTAGAAAAAACATATAAATGAGATAAGTTGACATATCCAAACTATCTTTTATTTCAAACTTTGTTTTTAAGTAATTATGTCAACATTGTCTTGATTGAAACAAACAATCTTGGAGGCAGAAAAACCATTTGCTTTTTAAATCTTAGACTACAGGAGATAATTAGAAGCTTGACAATTATTGAATGACAAAATGGTTTGTGTTGGAAGGGACCTCAAAGAACATTTGGTTCCAACCCCACTGTCATGGGCAGGTCTACTTTTCAGATAAAGATACTTTTAACAGTCATCTTGTCTCACTGCTAGAGGTCTGTTACCCTAGCAGCTCGTGTAATCTGACAGTTCTAGTTAGAATCCTGATTTTGGAGAAAGAGTGGTCCTCTTGTTTATCTTTCATTTGTGAAGAAACTATATGCAGTATCAATACTTTGAATAAAATAGTAACCTACATTAGAAGCTAGAATTAAAGGAATCGGGTAAAACTCTTCATTGATGTTAACTATAAATTATGATTATTACCCTAGGAGGACTATGCTGGATTGCTGCAGTTATGGAATTGAAATACATTGTGGATTTTTAAGCTTTAATCAAATAGTATTATTGTCTGCCATTTTATTTCCTAAAAACAATAGTGGTAGGACTGTCATAGGACTATCATTAATTTGTTTTATGTTTTCTGGGGATTTATTGTTTGCTTGGCTTTTTTTTTTTTTTTTTNTTATTATCTGAAATATTTTTGCTGATGAATGGGAGAGATTTGGTCCTGTTGTATGCCTTAACTCTCCCCAGTGTAGAATCCTACTTTTAGACCTTTTAAAATACTCTGTTTTGAGCCTTTCTAACAGTGATGCAGAAGTAGCAGAATTCAATCAGTTAATTTTTAAAAATCTAATCTAATCACAGAGCAAGACAACTCAATTAAAGGTCCACCTCTTAATTAAATAATATTTTAGGAAAAGGTGCAGTTAAAACACTTCACCATTTTTAACATATCAAATAAAATGGTGCTTGTGTTGTCACTGTGTTGTTGTTATGGACTTGCATCCAAACAAGTGAGGGTAAAAGTGTCAAACTGTGTCTCTGGATGTCTATGGATGCTTTGATATTTAACGTAAAATGGTGATAAGACCTGTCACATTATCTACTGTATTTCAGTAGATTCTGGTTTTAATATATAATTTAGTTGTTAGTGTCTGTCCTGGAAATCATTCTGCTTCCCTGACAGTCAGAAAGTGCAGATTCTAGGAAGCACATTTCCAGGTAAATTTAATGGTCATAGTATAATCAGGTTTAAAATAGGATTAGTTATTTATTTTATTTGCTCATCCAATGTATCTTTTCTTTCAGGTGGAGTGGAGAGATACTCTCTAGAGAAAAAGGTACGTTAGCATTTGAAATGAAGGAGGGAGGCATCTCAGCTCCAGTTCCTAATCAGGAATCACCATGGAAAAGAGAGTTACCCCCTTAAGCGTTTCTTGTGAGGAAGAACACACATGTATGTGGTTATTATTTTTAGCCTATGCATACAGATGTGTTAGATACTTTGTCCTTCCTTTTTTGTTAATAAATTTATTTTCTGTGATCCTTTTGCAAACATATCCAATATAGACACAAATTTGAGCTCTTTAAATTATGTTGAGAACTTGGACCTTTCATATATGCATATAAAGCACAATCCTAAGAAAACTGCATGCTAAATACTCATAGTTGCCTAGGCATGTCTGTCATCAACAGCCTTTGCCTCCAGAGTTAAGAACGAGACTATAAACACAAACTCAGCTCATCATTGTTCTCCTGAAAGGGAAAGAGAGACATAAAAATTTAACATGATTTTGCATCACACTAACATGCAGAATCAGATGAGAATATAACCTTTGTACTCTGCTAATCCACTTTGCTTGAAGCATGGTCTTCTGCTTTCCTTTTTCATATATACACTAGAATCTTCAAATTCTCAATTTTTTAACCTTTGTACTTGAAATAGCCTTTAGAAACTTATTCAGATGTAATAAGATAAAGGTGAAAGGTTTGGATTTTTTACCATCTAGTTTTTTGAGAGAAGTATTTCAAAATGTCTTTCTGGATACATACAAATTTCTGTAGTACCATTAAATCCATCAATTTTATTTACAATGCCCTGTAATGTAGTTCTAGAATATGCAATAATTCTTATTGCAATAGGCCTATTAAGTTTTGTAACTAAATAAGTACTTGGATGAATGTGTTATTGCATAAGGCAAGTTAATCATCCAGATCCACTGCTAGGAAAGCTCTGATCCTCCTTCTGTTTAAGCCAGGAAAATGCTGCTTCAGGATGAGAATGCAACCAATCATAAAACACATTTTACATATTTGAAGCTGTGCTGAACTGACTGTAGAATCTTTAAAAGGAAAGAAAATGTTCTCCAAAATGTGCTCACACATTGAATGTAGTTATTACTCATCCCTACCCTGATTGCTATAGCATAGCTTTTTCTCCAGTGGTTGATTTTATAGTGAGATTTGTTCAGTAAAAGATTTTCATATAGAAGGAGGCTTTAATCCAATGAATTTCAAGCATTTTTGGGATTTATTTTAATGTTTCTGTTGAATATGTATTTGGTTTGGTTATTTGGACTATAGCTTCAGCTTCTGTACTAGACTGCTTGAAAAACAACCTGTGGAAATACATTTGAAAATGAAGTTATTTCATTGAAGCTCTTATTCATGTGCCTTCACATGTAAAGCTGTCAATCATTTTAGTATGAATTGCAATTTTCTATGTAGGAGCATAGTTTTGGTTAAAAATGAGCAGTGAAAATTCGTGACTCTACAAGTAATAGAAGTTCCAGCTTAGAAAAAAAAAATCAAAGGCTTATTTAAAACAAATATTCTTTTCTTCAGTGAAATTCTATTCAAGAATAAAATATCTATATTTATTGGCCCAAATAGTGAACTATTCAGCTTATATTTCAGGTCATTCATGGCAGAATTTAGTTGTTTTACATCAGTGTCAAATGCTGTTTTAAATGTTCTTGAGTGCTGATACCTCCCTTTTCCAGCAGTCTTTACTGAAGGCTGTAGGGTTTTTTTAAAGATCCTGTGTCATGGCAGCTGTACCTAATAGTACCTTCTAGAAAGTTTTTTTGCTGTCTTATCAGTAGAGGTAGCCTTTAGTTCCCCAAGTGTAAGTATTAGGTGCCATTCGAGGGAGACTCAATAGTCATGACACAGACAGAACTGTTGAGTTCTCACAGATTTCTAATTATGGACAGAGATTGAATCCTCTTTTCTACTTTGACAGGTTTTTTTCTCATTTTTGGAATTCTTTTATTAGGGAAATAGTCTGCTGACTTGAGTTTAGCACAAGTATCTATTCTATATCTAAATATAAATCTTCTATAAATATCTATGTTTTTGTTTTTCAGTAAAGGAATTGATTTCTTTATTCTTGTTTACAACTACTTATTGCTATGTCTCCATAAATCCCTGCCTGGGAATCTGTCATGATGCAGCACTACAGAGCTCATTTGTACTTGTATTTTAATGTTTGTGTAGTGAATGTTATGATAACTTGTCAGCACCTGGAGGTCTTCTCTTGGTTCTGGTTGATGTTTTCTTCTTTCTCAGTCTAGGATCTGCTTCTGTGTTTTCTGGAATGATCTTATAACTGTGCTCTTTTTTTCACTGGCCTGCATCTGCAGTTTACATCTGAACTGACCATATATATTGCCACCTACATTTATTGGTAGCTATTTTTTTTTCTTTTAATTAATCTAAAGATAAGTTTTTTCAAGCTTAATGTTTTGAAGTCAATAGCTGACCATGCGTGAACATTTACAGCCATGTCTCCAGTGCTACCCTGTGTCTCAACTCATCCTCCTTTGTAGGTGCACCTCTGTGCCACATCCTGTGTCTCCCCTTCCTAAGGTCTCAGCTGTGATACCAGGCCTATATTTCTCAATACAGCATCATTATGTTAGGCATTAAACCACTGTGGTGTTTCCATATAAAGATAAGATAGCCATAGCCACCTGGCCATTTGTTAAAAACAAAAAAAAAACAACAAACCAAAACCAAAACCAAAACCAAAAAACAAAAACAAAAACAAAAAACCCCCCACCAACCTGCTAAATCAGGTTCAGCTAAAGAGAGAAAGTCTGTCAAACCTCAGTGCAGAGGGTATAAAGCTTCCAATCTCTTTATTAACAGTGTCAGTAATGTATTATGGAGCTGCAAGGTTATGATACGTGTATAGTTAATACTGATGAAAGAAAAATTTTTACAAAGCTTGCCTTTTTATGTATTCTGCAGGCAAATGCAATAATGATAACATCCAGGCTGACTCTACAGAAGTTGTTCTGATTAGTACACTGGAGGTTGAGAACAAGAGGTTGAGAACACCATAGGATTTACTAAAGAACAATGACATACTTGTCAATGTATGAACAATGACATTGCTGGGAAAACAACACCATCTGCTTTGAACTTGTTAAAAAAATTCTGACCCAAAATTTCATGCACTAGAAGAGATGAATAGGACAAAGGTTTCAGGGCCTTTGTGAGAAGTGAGATGACTTAGAGAAGGAAAATATTTTTTCAGTAGCACTTCAATTTCTGTTTCACTTCTTTGTATTCCTTCCCTCTAGACTGCTAGAGTTGCCTGCTCTTCAGGAGTAATTCAGCAGTTACTTTAGTCTGCCTCAGATATCCTTTCCTTTTAGGAAACAACTATGATTTTCATTTGGAATGCTCTCAAAGAGTGTTTAAAGTGTGAAAAAGTTATCCCTTATTCCTCACTAAATAGAGGAATCTAATTATATTCGATCTTTTGCAGAAGATCTTTGTACTGTGTTAGAGGATTCCTCTTGTTGCCTTAGAACTCAAAAATCAAGAATAATTTTCAGCAGAAAAATTACATAAGTTTTGTTTGGAAATCATAATTATCTTTTAAAGTACTTACTGGCCTTTTGTTATCCCCAAGATCATAGTTTAGAGAACAAAAGTACATTTTCAGTTAGATATTCCCCTCAGTGGGAATCTTCTTTATTTACCCATTCGTACCATGATTTTGGTTTCTCCAGGAAGGATTCTTGGCAAGTACAATGACAACATTCTGAGAATGAGCATAATAATCCATTAATAAATTTGTCATTACAGTGTGTCTTCTACGTCAAATCTCCTTTGAATTTTAATCTTTAGTTCATGGGTAGTCTAAACAATCAGGCTTAGGAATTGTTGAAAATGGAATATTTATTCAAGGAACAAAATGTTTACTTTTAATATAAATGAAATGTGCATATGTTTCTGTGTCTCCTGTTCCCCCTACACCCTGACACATGCACAAACACATTTTTGAGCCCAGCTTCCATGATTTGGGTGCAAAAGAACTAGAACAGGAATGAGACCTCATCTTTAGTGCTTTTTGTGATTAAGGTGCTTGCACTGCTGTCCCATGACTTCCAGTCTGAATATTTTACTAAGCTAATAAACATCTGTGTACATAAATAGACACCTACACTGACACAAAGGAAAAAAACTCATTTCGTTCAAGAAATAATTCCTAGAAAATTAACTGTAAAACACTCTGAAAACAGATCTTTCTGAGGGACAGGATTATCTCCAGGGGTTTTTTAGAGTTAAGTTTTCAGGATTGACAGTCAAGAAACAAAAATTTTCTACAGGAGAAGTAATTGTAAAATATATTAATTTTTTTTTTCCCCACTGGAGCATCATTTAGAAAATCAGACTAAAATTCTCCCAAAGCTTTCAGAGGAAAACTAGTAACCTTATTTTGCCAGTGACTTTGAATACTTTTCCTATTGACATGTTTAAAGTATAAGGCTCTAACTGATTCTGAATCCTTGAAAATAAAATGAATGACATACAAATGATATTAGGAATTACTTGATGCTTCTGTGAAGCCACTTACTTCTCATACAGAAACATGATGGACATCATGTGAATATTACTACCAGGCAGTTTTAGTGCTGTCATTTTAAACCAGTGCAGCTTTTCTTAATATGCTGTTAATTTTTAATTAATTGATGCCTTTCTTTTAAAGATTGGGATCGTTCTGAAGCCACATTATTATTCTATGCAGCAGCTTACTCCAGGCTAATTTATTTTCATGTCTGCAGTCTTTGGGAACGTCAGATCTGTTTATTCAGAGAAGCTAAATCTGCCATGTGGTAAAATGATAAGAAGGAGATGGTCAAGTATGTTATGTTTCTAACCCTCTGAGTTTTGTCAAAATTATTGCAAAAATGTTTGATGTATTTTGAAAGGAAAAGAATAATGCGTTGTTTCATTCTGTGGAACACTTATGAATTCCATATAGAATACCATTAGTCTACAAATTAGATGTGCCACTGTACTATAGAGAAATGAGTTTTTGAAATAAATATAATAGTCTGCCTAAAATGAAGAATGCTATTTATCATAATATTTGGCATTTAGATAGAACTTTTCTGAGACCCTAAGCATTTTTTTAACATTTATTAAGTGCAGCACATGACACATTCTTTGAGGTAAGCAATTCTCCCATTATATTAAGAAAAAAGGACAACAGCATGAAGAGTTGGTGGTTAGTCAGAACTACAATCTGCCTTTCCTAGGCTTCTTGTTTCTATGAGACCACAGTCCTTCATTCCTTGAAAAGGAATAGCAGAACAAGAAGCCAAAGAAAATTTAAGATTAAGTTTGTATTGCCTTATTTCAGTAAGTAAAATATTAAGGTATATTAGTTTATATCAGTTGTTTGTTTGTTTTTATGTTATTGCTGTCCTAAATTATGGAGCAAAATTCTCTGTTAAGTTTTGATAGGCTGGTGGGTGATGATCTTTTAAACTTATACTACTATTGATAATGAATGATTCAAAAATAGTCTTTTATTTACAGATATTTCTTAACATTTGAAATATAACATCCCATTGTATTTATACATACTTTCATTTAGAAAATACATATTTAGTTAAATATATTCTTTGCTATAATTTTGTAATGACACATAGATGTTACAGATAGAGATTTTCATATATTAATGGTCTTTATTATTAAGAATTTGTTATGACAGAACTTTAAAAATAGGAAGACGACTTTTCATTACAATATCTTAAAACTGAATCTATCTTTAACCTCTTGCATTCTTATGATTGACCAGGTGCCAGTTTGCCCTGTTGCACTTTTATAAAGTACAGATTTACTAACAGAAATATGTTCATAATAGAAAGCTATTTGCTGCTGTCATAAATCATGTCATATCCCAAACAGTTTAGGAATGACATTATGTTTGCAAGATCAGTAACTAGCTGTATCTCTGTATTTTTCTTACTAGTAGTTCTTACTAGTTCTTACTGAAGTTCTTACTAGTAATGAGAGT
This sequence comes from Cisticola juncidis, assembly GCA_013400215.1. Taxonomy (NCBI): domain Eukaryota; kingdom Metazoa; phylum Chordata; class Aves; order Passeriformes; family Cisticolidae; genus Cisticola; species Cisticola juncidis. Next base: position 95,368 of record VXBR01003337.1, on the reverse strand, counting down.
TTAAGAGCCTTCAGGATCCTCAAGGAGAGAAGTAAAATGAAGCCACTAAGTTTTATAGTGCGGTGAGGAACAAATCCAGATGAACTTATAAAAGTGTCTCATAAATTTGGTACTTGCACATAAATATATTTTCAGTTGACTGATAAAGAAAATATTAAAGGATTTTGAACTAGTGTTTAGAGTGTTCAATAAGAGCAAGGATCAGCTAACTATTTCTTATGCTAAGAAAAGTGTTATCTGTTTGATCCCTGTGTGGGTCACTCATTTAGGAGTTGGACTTGAAGATCCTTGTGGGTCCCTTCCAACTCAGGATGTTCTGTGCTTCTGTGGTTTAGATGCATAGGATTATAGACGTGAGCACAGAAATATATCAAACCATGTGATTCTGTTTTCAAAAGGTATTGCAGAGCCCTAGACATTCTGGAATGTTCCTGCACAGAAATGTTATGTAAGTATGAACTGAAAAGCAGATGGTTTTTCCTTGAGAACACCTGCAAGAGAGAACTGGAATAGGAACTACTTAATTGTCTGCCTTGCTCTTTCTCATTCATAGTCCCATGTAAGGTGGAACACTGTGCATTGGATTTTGCTTTGTGAGTGTTGAGATCTCATGGTTTGCGAAGACAGAATAACCTACAACATTAGAACAAGGTTCCTTTGCCTCCTTCTAGAGGAAATATGCTTCAGGGAATTCTTCTCAAAGTACATAGGAATACTATTGGTTCTCTTATAAAACTTCTTATGAATAGGAAATCCAACATGGTATTCTTTGCTAGTTCTTCTGCCTTACCTACTTCTCCTGGGATTTTTTTTTTGCTTGCTTTTCTTTTCTCTTTTTCAGTTTTTTGTTTAGTTTTGTTTGGTTTAGTTTTTTGAGGTTTTTTAGAGACCTTAGGAGTCCTGTTTTATTTCTCTTGTAACAAGCCATAATGCCAAAGTATTGGAGGATTTTTCTAAGCCTAAAAGCTTAATGAACACTCGTCTAGACTCGACAGGGTGGCACACTTAGTCTTAAACACCAATTCCCTATGCCAAAAAACAAACAAAAGTCTGTTTGACCACTGCTTGTTCATTCATTCCAATATTGCAGTTTTATGCTAAAACCCCAAATCTCAAAGTATATAATTTAATAGCTCACTATAAAGAATAGAAAAAAATATATTTGTTTTGAGATGCTTTTCCTATTTAAATAATAAAGAAAAATCAGCTACTTATGTGGTTTGACTTTCCCTCAAGTTTCTTTAAAGGAAGCATGAAAAATTTGCATAGCATGCCACATATAGGACAGGTGTTTCAACATATCATGGACTAGGAAGGACTTAGATGACTTTGTCTGGAAATCTGCAGTGTAACAGAATCATCTACACCATACATGAAAAGGGCAAAAATCCTACCCACTACAAGAAAAGTATTTTTTGTCCATTTTTTTTTAACTTTTATAGAGGTGATGAACTAAACTGATTAAAAAAAAAAAAAAAAAAAAAAAAAAAAAAGAGAAATTTTCTTTGTGTCATCATGCAAAGTTTGATTTCCTCTTTTTTTTTCATAAGTTTTATAGAACTATCCTGATAAAGCAGAGAAACATTTTCTCCTCTTTTCATGCCAGTGTCTTTTTAGTATTATTATTTTTTTTATTATTTAATAAGAAAATACTATCATGGATTGTTCTGAGTTGCAAGGGACCCAGAGGGATGATCAAGTACAACTCTTAAGTGAATGGCCCATACAGGGATTGAAGCCATGACCCTGGTATTACTAGCACCAGGCTCTAATCAGCTCAGTTAACCTCAGGGTCAATGGTAAAATTAGTTTCACTTGAATCCTATTTTTCAAAATGAAATTCTAAAAACTGGTAAGTGTCGCAGTGTGTGCTTTTCTCTCCCAGGGCACACAGCAGCGCCGGGGATGCGACACTCTCCCCTAGGAAGCTCTCACCTCCCTACCTAGGGACTCCTTAGTTCTCGGCTAAGTCTGTAGGCGCAGAGATGGAGTGGAGATGAGACGGGTCTTTGGGACAAACTGAGGTTTTATAAGGATGTAGCAACATAAAAGTCCCAAAAGACCCAGAGCAATGGTCGCGGGACGAGTTTTATACAGCAAATTCAGGGGAGGGGTAAAGTGGTAGCAAAGTAGCAGTGACCAATAAAGAGGCTTCCCGGGACCGTTACAACGGCGGGAAATTCAACTTGACCAACCTGGGGGGAAGGGGGAGGGTACAGAAAAACGCGGGTAGAATGAATGACAGGTAACGGACTGCTGCACAGCAGCAGGGGCACACACGAGAAAGACAAAACAAGGGAATACCAACTAGGTGGGGGGCAGGGTACGTGGAACTTAACATTTTACAGAGAACAGAATTTATACAGAACTGGATTTATACACAAAATAACAAACTCAAAATCATGCCCCTGCAGATAAGTATTTAAAAAAGAGTTCTCCACTTTTTCCTTTCCCCTGTTGAGCAGATCAGAGGTGGATGGTGATTACAGCTGGCCTGTAAATGTTCACCTCTGCCAATCCTTCCTCACAGTCTTCCCCTCCTCTGGTGTGGGTCCTCTGTGGGCTGAGTCTTTCATGAAGTGACCCAGTGTGGCGTCCCTGAAGGAGAGAGTCCAACAGAAAAAAACTTGATTCATTGTGGGCCCTCTGTGGGCCACAGTTTCCATATTGCCTATCATGGCATGGTTTAGGTGGGAAGGGTCCTCTGGAGGCCATCTGGGCCACTGTTACCATGAGGGTTTTTCCTAGCTGCCTGAGCGTTCATATTAGAGGAGAAGACTCTACCTTCTCACGCTCTGTTTAATGTAAACACCAGCTATGTTTATGGAACATAGCCATGGCTTTGCATTCCATGCTGGGACAAACAAGACTGTGTGACAGTCACCTTGACGAATGTGGTAAGGAAGGTGGGAACTCCATCCTCCAATCCACAGGCTTCCTAGCACCTGTATAAATGTGCCCTTTTTGTAAATAAAGGGGCTTCCTGCCCTGATCTCGGTGGAACCCAGAACCTGTGTCCAAGGCTCATCTTTCCCTGGAAGGCCCGCGTGGCGATAGGCCACCTCAGTTACTCAGGCAGAACCACATGGATCTGGTTGCCCAGGACCATCTCTAAGGTGGGAGAATCTGTACCACCCCCTGGTGACTTGTGTGCTCAGTGCTCAGTCACCCTCACAGTACTAAAGTGTTTCATGATGTTCAGAGCTAACATCCCGTGTTTCAGTTTGTGCCCATTGCCTCTGGTTCTGTCACTGGGCACTGCTGAGAAGAGCCTGGCTCTGTCCTCTTTGTACCCTCCCTTCGTCTATTTACATACATCAATAAGACCCCTCCGTTTTCTCTTCTCCGGGCTGAACAGTCCCAGCCCTCTCAGCTTTTCCCCATAGGAGAAATGCTCTAGTCCGTTTAATCATCCTTGTGGCCCTTTGGACTCTGCCCACATCTCTCTTGTACCAGGGAGCTGAGAACTTGAGGGTTTCTGTTACTGCCCCTCTCAGAATTCTCCTGGATATTTTATCCAGCTGTGGGATGAGCGAGTTCATTCACAGTGTGCTGGGTGGAAATCAGGCTGTGCAGGAGGGCATCTGGGGCTGCTGGAGTCAGCAGTGAGCTCTGGTAGCCCAGAGGGCAAGCTGCATCCTGGGTTGCATCACACATGGCAGAACTAGTGGGGAAAAAGAGAGGATTGTCCCACTCTACGCAGTATTGGTGCACATGTAAGTGACTGGCTTTATTTAATGAACTGTGGATTTTTGCATTTAGCAGTCTGTACTATTGAAGTGGATTAACAATTCTCTTAGGTCAAATGAAATCTATAGAGTTTAGCCAGTCGGACTACTTTTACCGCTTTTTTTTTTTTTTTTTTAATTGTTCTGTGTACTATATTCATAATGCCTAGTTTTTCCAACTACAAAACAAACCACCGTGTCAATCTGGGAGAATAGGAAAGATAACTCATCCACTGGAGATTTTTCAAGTGTTTGTTTTCATAAAAACCATTCTATTTCTCAGGTTCCCATGTTAGAAAAAATCTCATTTAGAATCTCTAATCTTAACAGTGTAAGTCTGCTTGGCCTTTCTGTTGTCTAGATGTTGTGCTGATCGTGGTTAATGTTTTACTTTGGTAAAAGTGCTTTTTGTCTATGTTGGAGAGTAATATCCCCCATAAAGGTCATGACTTGTAAAGATACATGAAGTAAAGTGAGTGGCACAAAACAGTAGGTAGCAAAGCATTGTACAATTCAGTGAACAATAAGGTCAATTACTTCATATCTACTTGTAGTTCAGCACAGCTGGATGGAAAAAATCGCAATATCTGACTGGCATTCTGTAGCAGTTTAATGCAGAATAATAATAGAGTTTAAATTGCCAGTTTACCAAAAGTGTCATTCTGAGTGGGCCAGCACCAAAATGAGAAGCAAGCTGTCTGTCAGAAAAGTATTGCAAAAAGAACTGAAAATTATCAGTAAACCAGAAAAGAAAATAGTAGACAGCACATTGCTTGTTAAACTAGGGGTCTGATATCCTAGTTTTTCACAGACTTTTTTTGTCTTAAATTTAACTGGTCAGACTATTCCAAGAATTCTTTACTATTTAAACACTGTTAGAAGCTTTTATAAAGACAATTAACATCAGTAAATAGTTCCCAAATAATCAACATCTGAGTTCAAAAGTTCATTTGCACTAGTAATGTTCTTTAAAATGAAAGAGTACTGAGATTATATACAATTCTTCAAGTACTGCACTCCAGTGGAAAATTTCAACAGTGAAGATTGACTCCCTAAATGCATAAGAAACACGAGGCAATACTCTAATAAGGAGAAGGAGTATTAAAAAGTAATAGAGGGCAGGCAAAGAGGAATTTGGCATGTACTGATAAGATCATTTTATGTCGTTGAAATCATCCATATATATACTTTCACAAACTTCATGATTTAAAAAAGTTGACAGGAACTGTTAAAGAAGTACAGTGGTTCTGATGTGATCTTCTCAAATTTTATGTCAAATCCACTGCCACAGACATTTTAGTGATTGCATGCAAATTCAGAAAGAAAGTAATTTTAGAACTTGGACAATATTTTTATAAGAATATTTTTGGCATTACATGAAATATATTAACTAAGATGGGCTACCCTCATTGGTATAAAGGAAGCTACTGTATTTTAATGATTATTAGGTTTTCTTGCACAGTTTGGGATATTTGGTTCAGGTTTATTTTGTCCAGAAAATAGGTCATAAAATTTTTAATGTTTTTCATTGTATCATTTTTACTGTGTAGGTTAAGCATGTTTTTAATGCTGACTCAGAAACATAAATGCAGTGATGATCATATTTTTCTCTTTCAGTATTGTTTCCTTGATCAGATAGTACAGGGCTACAAAGCTGTAAGAAAAATCTTGATTATGAAATGCACTTTCTCTATAGGATTTGTAATTTTCTTCAAGTTATCTCTTACAACATCTTCTGTGGGTTATCCTTCTGCTGGAGTTTCCAGCAGTACCATATAACATGGAGGGGATTTATTGCAAGTTTAAACCCCATATTCTTCATTAAAAGTCATACAGCATAATTATTTTTGTTTTTCTGAAGCTAGAAACTTCTCTCTTTTGATGTTGGAGGCGAAGTCACTACATAGAAAGGAGTCATCACCTATAGTTCTAACTCTTCACATCACTGTCATCCAGCTGCTTCACTGTGTCTGCTGTGAAGGAAATGCAGGAATCCCAGAAGCAGGTAATAGGAAGGCTAGAGATGGAAATTAGAACAGCAGCTGGTGGTTAATAACTGCTGAATTTGAGTGTCAGCAGCGTTCACATTGCTTAAAAGACTAGTGTTCCAGTTATTTTCAATAAGAAATCTGGCAGTCAGATTCCCAGTTTATGTCTAACCTAGAACACAGTTTTCCCTCAAAAGAATGAAATATGAAGTTTCTTTACTTAGGGGAATATATACTATGCTTCACAGGGAATTCTTTCTTACTAGCTTTTTCAAATAGAACCAGTAAATTTCACACACTTGCTTTTTCTGAGTTAGAGGTTAGTAAAAGCCTGGTAGATAACCAGTTCATCTGTTTCTCCCACTAGCACAGCTTTTACTTTCATACTTCTAATCAATTTAATTTGTGTTAGCTGGTTGTTAGGTTAGGCACTAATTATAAGTTAGTTTTCTTTGGCGATGAACCACAGAGTGTGTGCCAAAGATATTAAAATCTTCTTTTAGACAGAGAGTAATCATGGTACTAGTAATGAAGGAATTGTTTCTCATGTGAATGTAGTTATTCACACTTGGCTTTTTGCAGCATGAGAACAGTCTTTTACAACAGACATTACCCATTGCTAGAAGCTTGCTGGCAGATTAAATGGTATAATCTAGTGTAGCAGCATTTCTAAATTGAGTAAAATAAAATTAACTTTACTGCTCTTATCAGTGTACTTGGCTGTTGTCTATATGACAATTCCTTGGGAAAATTATGATTGACTGCTCTCAGGGCAACAGTTCAAATACAGAGGATAATGGACATGGGGAAACAAGATAAAAGTGAACAAAATTGTGGTCTTGTAGCTGCTGAGATGGCAATGTCAGCAAGTCCTGATATTTTCATTCAGTCTTGCAATGCACAAACAGTTTTTGACAAGATGCCAAGCTTCACTGTTTCTAGCCATGGTGGCTGTTTCAGGAACCCCCTTTTTTTTTTTAACCTGGGTAATGCCTTTTCTTCCTTGTCATGAGAAAAAGAAAACATGTTCTTGCTAAACAGAATTTATAGATGAGGATAGAAGCAATCATAATTAAATTCTGTTTAGTCATATCAGCAGTTCAGGAAGAAAGGTGGCTGCTAGAAATTTTCTCTAGGCAGGGTTGACATCACAAGATAAAATTTGACAAACTTTCTTCTGAGTTTTGAATCAGATCTTAGTTCATTACTTGTGGTAGGGATTATGAAGTACATAAACTTTCAATTCTAACAATTAGTTCTGTTTCTTCTTTTCCCAAATCACTTAATAGATAAAAAAAGCATTACAATTTAAAATACAGCCTCAATTTTCTCAACTTTCTTCCCCATATAGCTGACATTCTAAAAAGTGAAATTTTAATCCTTGTTGTGCCCTTCAGTTTCTTCCAAATTGATAGATGATTGTAGAGCACTGTTAGAGTCCACAGACTACTTTCCTGTATGAAATTCTAAAAAGGGTTAAGAAAATGAATTACTAGGTAATCACATTATTCTACTCTTCAACATTAGTATTATCTAAGATCTCAAATACTTGTCAAATAGTATATCAGATACCTTTTTCTGAAGCTAAGTCAAGAAACTCACTATAAAATGAATGAACAGATTGTTTTAGTAATAGGAGAAGAATGAGAAAATTTTTAAGGGCTGCAGTGGTCTATGCATGGAAAGGCATTTATGTCTTGAACTATTTTAGTGGTTTCTCACTACAGTGCCATTCTGAAGTTGTTCAATCATTTGTAGCATTTTGAGAAAGACAAAAAATGCTTCTTTTTTCAGTATTCTTGTGTTTTTCTAAAACCAAGATGAGAATTTTGCTCTAGAGTTTATTTAAAAATTAAATAATGCAAGATTTTTTACATAGTTTTGTATAATTTTCATTATTTTGAGAAACTAAAAATACGATTAACACACTACATTCTCAGTTACAACCTGAGGGAAGTATTTACTGCATTTAACAGACAACAGACATCACACACGACAGTGTGCCCCCATTAAATAACCTGCTAGGTACAAAGGTACTACATAATGACAGCTTAATGAAGAGTGACACCAAAGCTCTTAAATTCACTGTACCTGCATCTGCTGCCAATAGTACATAATTTCATATGTACTCTCACTGAAACCAATTGTGGACAGAGTTATTTTGCTAAATTTGGAAGAAAATATCTAAAACATGCATGTCTGAACATATGTATTTATTTTGTACTGAATTTCAGTACAGGACTTTTAAATGTCCACGTAAAAGTGGATATAAGTTTTAGCTGAGCAGAGACTAGAGTAACTATTCACCTAAATGTAATTTTTTGTTGGCTATTAGAGAGAAATTAACTGAAATAGAATGACATGAGAAGGAAAAAACCACAATTATCTGTCTGTCCTGAAGCAAGGAAGGAGCTCTAGAATGTTGTACTTAAATTACACAAACACTCAGGTTATAAAATGAAGGCATAGACATTCCACATTCCTTTTTCATGTCCTTTTGTGAGGTGGAATGCCGCTAAGTTAGATTGATGGACCCACTGGGAATCTTTCTGAAGTTTATTGCTCTCTTGCACATATACTGCTGGTGTTTTCACAGATGTATGGGAAATCACAGCACAGCAGCAGTAGCAGGTTTATAGGTGAGATCAAGGGATTCTGAACTGTGAGGGAACATTTGGCCTTTGTGAAAAACTAGCAGCTGATGCTCAAATTTGTTATCTGCAGCCTCTCCAAAAAGGAGTGGTCTCTGTGGTCTACTTAAAAGTATTAGTATAGCAAGTACATACAACTACTCTTCAGATTGTTAAACAGAAAAGATTTTCAGTATTTTGAAGGCTGAGAACATATTTTATACACAGTTTTGTTATGATTTTTCTTTCTGAAACACAATAGAATTGGAGAGATATGACTACAGGAAGACCAAAGTATTTAGTAAAAGGCATGAATTAATCTTCTCAGTCAGAGATGCAAGTAATGACCTCCAGTATGCTGGTATCAGTTAGTGAAAAATATTATCCTCTGGGGTCCTGGAGATCCTTACAGATTTGGTGCCCCAGTCTGTGCCTTAATGGCTGACCTGAATGGAGGGCAAAACAAAACTTTATTATTTGGAAGAGGAGGGATAAGGTGGTAAAGGCACTTCCCTATCAGAGTGCAGAAAAGGTGGTGCTAGCTCCATTAATCTTTGTAATGACTGCCTGCTACCTGCCCCATAAGCTCCCTCTGGGGCATTGTAAACTGCAGTGGGCACATTGGCTGAACAGGAAATCCTTCTCCTTTCTAAGTGAAAAGCCAGAAGGTGGACCTGAGGGTTTGCCTCCTGATCCTCAAGAAAATGAACTTCCATTAACTTTTTTGTAGTCTGTGCTTTATCATGACTTTAATGGTTTAATGATTTAATGGTCCTTGTAATTCTGTTTGCAGATAATGTGGCACTTGGCTCCACTGTAGTTTGTATTTGAAGATAAAATTTTGCATGTTACACCTTTCACACATGAGAATTTGCAGCCATAAAATATGTTTAGACTATCTATAACTTTTTTCCTTCAACAGATTACTTGTGCATGATGAAAAAGTATTTTTCTATTTGGTTGCTAATTTTTTGCCCTCTATTTTCTGTCACCTAAAACAGCTTGGTTTTCTTTGAATATATGGAGCAATTGTCAAAGAAAATGAAAATGAGATAGGTGCGTTTTATAGCTTCATTTCCTTTTCAAGTAAATATATACATCTCTTCTAAAAGATAAGTGCTTTTCAGCATCCCTTACATGCAGCAACCAGCTTCATTAAATTTGCAAATTATCTCCTTAATAATAACTTATAAGATGTTAATCCTGTAGTAAATACAGAAAATTGTCTAATAAACTCACAAACATATCTAGGTATGAATTAACTGCTTGAGTTAATACAAATAATTTTAAGTTAGGTTTTTAGAGAGAGGAAGTGTATGTTTGGAAAAAAGATGTATTCATCAGCCCAAATACACTTGATTTAGATGTATGCTAGTTTCAGCAGGAGTGGCACATCCCATCTCAGTAGTTCTTCCATAAGAAGATTGCAGCAAATGATTTTTTTGATTTTGTACAGGGGACACTTTGTTTATTTGTTTGTGGATTTTAAGAAATCTAAGAAACAGGCCTTTGTCAAAATCTGAACGTCAGAAGATGTTTATATACAGACATACATATACATGTTCTCTTATGTGACAGGTGGTATATTTTTCTACATTCTGCTCACAATTTTTCTCCCTAAACTTTGCCATATCAATAAGAGGTCATTTGTTTCTACAGTGTAAGGAATGTTTATGGAGCATCTGCCTGCAATAACAGGTTATCTCTACAGAGCAGGTATTCATTTTTTCTTCTGCTTGGACAAGAAAGAAGAGCATGGTCTGTCAAAATGACAAATGCACACAAATTGTAGCACACACTTCAGTTGATTCATCATAGAGGTCTAATTGTCAATAGAAAAAAAGCCCCCAGCTGTACACCCTACAGCAAAAGTGGTAGTCCCTGGGGCGATTTTGACCCCACATGGTGAAGGTTTTCCTATTGCCTTGGAGAGTTCAGCTATACTGCATTGTAATATCAGCATATAACTGCTATTAATACCATCATTGGGATGTCTCATATTTTTGGACTTATAAGTATCTTTGCTACTCAGTATAAAAGCATCTGCACTTTTAAACAAGTCACTGAAGGGATGTCCTTCTTTGAACAAAAACTCTACAGACAGGCTGGAACACAATCCTTGCCCCCCTGATTCCTCAGTAGGTATTACCAGAGAAAGACTGGAACCTTTCAACCTCCTTTCCACCAGCAGAAGTCCCACTCAAACCTAGGCTGCTCCTTTAGTGAATCCATTCAGGGGTGATAGTGGGAGTTGGGGAACCTCTCTGTGAAGGAATCTGTGCCAAAATATCTTGCAACAAGAAATTATCCATATTCTAGGCAATAGCATCCACATCTGCCAAATATTTTTAAAAGAGAACGTAACCCGAAAGAAGATCAAATTACTTGAATTGTTTCACTTATACCTTGCAGTCATTACACTTCCTTAATGAACATTTCACCTCCTCTAATTTAGCCTAAAAACCCAAATTAAGCACCTTCACTCCATGTGCAGATGCTGTTTTATGCAATTAGGTCAAACAGAAGATTTTCTTGAATTGAGGAGCCAAGTTTTATGAATACCTGTGCACTTCCATGTGAGATTTACCCTTTTACTCATATGTGTCTACAACAAGCCTTACATGAGCAGAAACTCAATTTGAGCATTCATTTTCTGCCATGAAGGAAACATAAATCCTACATTAACTCTGAGAATATGAAGAAACCAGATTTTGCACTTGTATGACATTAATAGTGCCAAGTTTTCTTCTTAATTAAGATATCCTAATTTCACCTAAGCAAAGCAAAATTCAGCAATTTTTTAAATTCCAATTGAGGGTCCATCAATCTGAAAAACAGCATGTTATTAATTTAGAGACAATCAAAATGATCACACATCTCAGAGATTATAATACGCAGTTACTGACATTGGTAGACAGACATGACAGAACACATTTCATTAGTAAACCTTCTGTCACACTGGTGGCTATTCTGCCCTTAAAATAAAAAAAAATCCCTTATCAATGGAATTAGACTTATGTTGTCAGTCACATAAGCCAGAACAGCCAATAAATCAACTATCTCTCTGATCCTGACTGAAATTTAATTTTGTTGCCTGACTATGTAGGACACATTATAATAAGAAAAACTAAAAATTTCCCAAGGCCCAATTTTGCATCAGCTGTAGGGTTCATGATCTTTTTTATTTCCTTGTGTATTAAAAAATCACTTTTTTGGCTTACTCAAAGATAATAAGAAGCATTTAAAAACTTGGTAAAGCACCTGTTTACCAAGTATTTTTGAAGTTAGTTACCTCAAATACAATACTGGCCAAAAGCAGATTCCACCACCATAGCTCATTCATACCTCTGTGGAATGGCACATCTTGATGTTTAAAGTATGGGTGACAAATTATTTATATTTGTTTTCCACCTGACATTTATTTGTTTCCCTTCTCTGACAAGATGAGAAAAATGTCTGTCTTGTCTTGTCTCAACACATACCCCTCAGATTCTAGCTTACAAAAGTGGGAAAAACATGAATCCTTTTGTCATATACATGGTTCAGTGACAATCGGTTTAGATATTTTGGGATAAGAATATACCTGGTAAATTGTTCAGTATACATTGCGCTTTCTCTTTCACTCAGTGCCTTTAGAGTGCACAGGACAGATACCAAGTTCAGTAGTTATTTTTATTCTTTCAGATTTCCTAGAAATCTCTTGATTTTGGCGGTTCATATACAAGTGGAGACAGCTCTCCAAGGTATTGCCACTAGTGACTTCACACTTCTTAGTCAGCTGGGGAGTAGCTTGACTACTTTTGGGAGACCTTTTTTATTTATTTTGGCAGGAAAGAGTGGAGTACATTTCAGAATAGTCAATGAAATTTAGGTGAGACTGACAGAGATTAAGAGTAAAATTCTTTTGAAGACTTCAGCAGCAGCTCAGAGAACACAATGAGTTTGGATGATAATACAGACAAACAAAATTATACACAGAGAATATGCAGGAATATCAGAATTGGCTGCATCCACATAGGATTCAGGAAATATTTTAATTTTATGCCTGTAAAAATCAGTGATTTTGAGTGTTAAAAGTTAGAATTGCTGCCTGTGTTATTGTTTGCCTCACTAAAGAAGACAGCTTAGGGCCCAATTAACTCATGTTATCTTTAGTTAGTGTCAGGAGATGACTCAAGCAGAAATCACACAGCTTTTGTGTAGAGGCCGGATTGCTAAATTCAAATTAATTTTTCACCTTGTTCATCTTAGCATGTCCTGGCAGGAGTGTATGATATTATGCGGGCTAGAAACAGCAGCCTTGGAAATATTTGAGAGAACCTATCCTTTAAATGTATATTTTACATTTTAATTACATATTTTTTAACATATTTAATTACATATTTACTAAATGTCTCAATTATTCTGGTTAATATGTAAAGATGTTCATTTGCGATAAACTTAATATATGCATACCATATTATTATTGTGATTTAAAATTGTATATTAAGTGACCTAAACTGTCTATTTTCTCTTTTCATCACTAACCTGTGGGCTTGCAGAAAAATGGCCTCAGCATTCTCTGTCAATGTTTCTAAACTACTATCAATTTCTGTCAAACTCCTAATGTTGATAATTTATCAGCTTCCATTTCTGTGAAGCGGTGCTACAACAAAGGCCAAAACCGGCAACCATTCTTTTGGCCAAGACTCTGTCATGTTGGTCTAAGCCAATTTTAGTTTAGATTTTTCCTCAAACACAAAAGGCAATAGCTGAAATAGATTGAATCTGCAGAAAGAGGCCTGTCTGCAAGAATTGCAGGAAGGAAAACAAAACTAGAGCTAGGTTGCTCCAAATTAGAAAAATAAAAGGGAGATTTTTCTGACTGCTTTTTGGCAGGAGAGGGAAGAACACCGGATGGGCTCAGTCTCACCTCCTGTCTCAATATGTGTATGTAGTCTCCAGTGTAGTGATCTATATCAAATCTGTTTGGAAAAAATGCCAAATGGACATAGGCTGGTAAAGTGAGTAATTGGCAGTGTCATTATGATTGATACGGTCTATTGGTGAAATTCACATCTTTCTATTGGTTTTCAGTCATTTTCGTAGCCATCTGGTTTAGGTTACATTCTTAAATGTTCAAGGATAATCCAAGTCAGACAGTTTTCAGGTATGCTGCTCTGAAGAAGAGAGAAAAAGTCTAAATGGTAGTTGAAATGCAGTCAATATTTTAAATGTTTATATTTTGAATGTAACTGAAGTTTCATATAAGCTCAGAATGGTAATATTTAACTTTACCATATTATATCATGCAACACAGCTTTTTATGACAGCTTAGTGTTATTTTGGAAAAAATCCCAAACATTTAAATTCAATATTTCATGTACTCTTGAAGCAATAAACTGATGTATAGCCTGAAAACTAATTTAAAGTTCTTCTTAGATACTGTATAGCCACTGAATCACTATTTTATACATCAGGCATTTATTCATATAGATAAATGGAAGTCATATTCAGAAAGTATCACAGAAGAAAATAATATGGTTTTTGCCTAGCAAAATTTTAAAAATACTTTAAAGCAAAGTTTAGAAGGCAGATCTATGTTTCCTGCACTTCATCAAAACAGTTTTCCTTGGTTTACCTATTTCCTATGTAAAAAATAATTTTTGCTACTGAAGTAATTTATAAAATAAAAATTACCTGGATATTCCAGTGACTATTTTATTTATATTGCTGCATACTTTTAATTACAAGGTTATGGTTACAAATATCTGCTTAACTCTAACAATTTGAGATAAAACACTGCATTCCAAATCTATCACTAATAATAATCTGGAGGACTGTTTTTTTATGTTCAGCTGGCTGATTTATCAGCGTAATCTTAAGGCAAGTACAGCACTATTTTGGTAAGAAACATAAAACAGGTATAAGACATTACCTTTCCATTTAGAAATTTTCTACTGAAACTGAAAAATCTCCTCAATTTGGCCCATTTGGAAAGTGTATGGTTATTTGAACATAAATAATGAGGACTTGTATGTATCTCAGAGGAGATATCTGTTCCAGGTGTACTGTAATTATTCCATCCTTGGATAATAGAAGCCTAAGATATCTGTTGCTATGACTTCCTCATAGTTGACAGGGTTTGCTCTGAAAACAGGATGAAGCATAGGAACTGAAAAAGGAATTTTTATTTCTTTTGGAAAGAATAATAAATTTGATCCACAAATAAGATTTAGCTCTTGTTGCACAGTCGTTATTTTCTCATTGAACTGAAAAGTAGTCTGTTTCCTTTAGTTGTCTTTTTTTTTCATGTCTATTACCCATGGAAAATTGTTTCATGCCCTTGAATATCCTTCAGGCAAGTGTTTGACACATGAGAACTAATGAGAAAAAGTAAAATAATTGGGGAAATATATTCAAATTTAAGGCAAAATTGTGGTTAAAGACATTTTTTCAGATCTCTGAGCATGGCTAGGGTTATTTTCTCTCTTATTCAAATTTACCAAGGCAGAATGCTAATTGTTAGTCTGAAACATTTTAATAGATTTTTTTTTCTAAATTAAATAATTCAGAACAAGGTAAAGAAAAAAGTAAAAAAAAATTATATGCGCACAAATAAATAATTTTGAATTGGTAAGAAAGTGCTGCAAAGTACTGCAGAAATATTTTAGAAAGTTATCTGTAATTGCAAAGTTAAATGCAAAACAACAATAGAAATTTTAGAGAAATAAATTGTAAAGCTTTCTCCAGAGATTTGTGCACTTGTGGAATGCTAGCAAAACATCCTTGTTTTCTAAGCAAAGACCCATTGGCAGTCTGACTGAGTTTAGATTAATTGTAAGATTTTAACATTTATAAGTGTTACTATGTGTATTCTGACCTCCTATTCTGCATAACTCATTTTACATCCGAAGAGGAAAGCACCTTGTTTTCTGTTAACATTAGTGGACTTCTGTTTTTTTCCCAACTGGTAGGTATTTAATGAAATACTTTCTAACATATATTACCTGTGTTTGTAAATATATATATATATATATATATATATACACACAGAGAGAGAGAGAGAGAGAGAGTTTATTCTAAAACAAATTGTTTGCAACTGAAAGCAGGTATGTAGCCATTTTGGCTGTTATTATGTACAGAAATATAGCAATATGAAAAGATAAAAGTATTACTTAAGAATAATAAGGAAAGGAAAGATAAGGAAAAATAAAGAAAGAGAGAAGAAAAGTCCAGCCACTGCACACCCAAACCCTTACATCTCTCAAGGGATACACACCTGGCCTTGATAAAGCACACTGCCACCTCCACAAACAGGCAAATGTTTTGAGTCATTAATCATTAGTAGTCCAGCCTCTCACAACACATTATCAGGTATTTATAGAAAACTAAAAAATTAACTAATGTCTCTCTTAAGCAGTAAACGAACTATTTACTGAAAATTATATCAGTGATAAATATTTACTTTTTGGGGGGTTATTTTTGAACTGGAGTAAATAATAGACAGCCCCATATTTGTATATTTTATAAGCAGTGCTTATAAAACACACTTTGCAATTTACAGTGATTCCCTTAGCCCAGAGGTATCACACCATTTAGGAAGTCAAAGAAAGATGGTGGCCTTACTATCTCCTTGCCACTTTTCAGCTCAAGGTAAGGAAGGAGAGATGGCATTTGTTTTACCAAGTCACGTTACATGTGATGGAGCCCTGCTTTCCTGGAGGTGACTGAACACCTGCCATGAGAAGCAGTGAATGAATTCCCTTTTCTGTGCAGTTTGTATGTAGAGCTTCTGCTTTACCTGTTAAACTGTCTCTATCTCAGCCCAAGAGTTTTCTGTCTTCTCCTCTTCCAGTTCACTCCCACATACCACTGAGGGTAAATGAGTGAGTGGCTGGGTGGTTCCTAGTTGTCATCTGGGCTTAAATCACAACAGAACCATGGAATACTCTTACCTGAATAGTACCAGATTTAGGAGAAAAATCAGACTATTCCAGGCATAGCAGCAGGCAAGTGAAATCATGACCAAAAGAGCAGAGCTGGAGTGGAAATAGTCTTGATTTGATATTCAGGAAATATTACAGTTATTGTATTCAGGTCTAATGATCCCTCAGTGTTTCAAGGGTCAGAAAGGTAGATCTTCAAGGAACATTTCAGGACATCTAAGGTAGATCTGAATCTTTCTTCGAAAAAGCCTTCTTTTTCTTTCTGCTTTTTGGGCCATAAAAAAAAAGATTTTAAAGGTTCACTGAGAATCATCTCCTTTCACTGAAGTTTTCCTTTGCAGTTATTTCCATTTAGTTAATTTAATCTAAAGATAGTAATAATAGCATGTTACATCCTCTAGTAGCACCTATTTATTTATAGAATAAATTGACTGGTGCAAAAAATTTTTAGGAGTACTTGATAGCAAATGACAGTGTTTCTTGGGAGGCTATTAATTTTATTAAATGGTGGATTGGTTTTGAAGTCAAAAGTTTGATGATGCATCATTTTCTTGCATTTGCTTTAAGTAAGAGTGCAATTGAACCTGTCCAATCAGCACATCACAGTGTAGAAGTGACATATACTTCAGAAGTACAGTTAACTTGATTGCATGGTACACTTTTTAGTTAAAAATAGGTAATGGATTTTTCAAATTTTATAGGTAATCTGAATGAAGACTTGAAAAGCTTGGACAGCCATTTTTGTAGGAAGAGAATGTAGTCTGTAGTTAAACTACACTACTTTGAATATATTTTTGGCTTCCAACCAGTGAACAAAATCAGATCCATTATATGAAAATAGGCAGGTATGCTAGCTACAAGATGGGATAATTCAGTATTTTTCACACATCTGCCAAGCAAAGAACTCAAAGAGCCATCCAGTCCAACCACTACTACAATGGGTATTTAATTTATGGGATCCTTCATACACTTATGAACTGCCATGACAAAACTAGAAATACTGAGTGGAAAACACTGCTGGAAAGAAAATAAAAGCCTTTTTGTTCTACTGGATAGAAATCTTCTATTTTGCACATGTTCGTGGCAAGTTTTTACTCACTTGTTCTTTTGCCAGCTGTGCACTTCAGCTTAAGTGTGCTTGGAGATAGCAGTTATATTTTGTCACACTGTTTGCTTTTTTAGGCAAAACAAGTCTTTTTCATTTATTCTCCACTTACAAGATAGACTGTCATTCTCCTGCTGAGAGGCAGTGTACAATTAGCTCAAGGATGGTGCTGCTAAAGCTGCACAGCTTCTGAGCACCCCAGGTTGAATCTGCCTGGCTGAAAGTGTGTGAATATTTATGTCCATCAATGTGAGCTAACCTTTCTTAGGCTTTTCTGTATCTCGATTTGAAATAATCTTTAATGAAGATATACAGCCACAACTGCAGACCATAGGTGTGAAACAAAGGGTGTCGAAAGGATGAATGAAACATTTGACAAAGTACTGAATTAAGTCTGCTGAAAGGGTGGTCTGTCACAGTATTTGCCTGGTTCAAAAGGCAGTTAAAACTTTTTCTTACTGAATAAAATTTTGAAATTTGCAAAGAACTTCCATGACTTGGTTTCATGTTAAGAATTTATTGCAATGGGTTAAATTAAGAAAGAAGAAATATACTTCTGAAATAAATTTTACTATACACTGAAGTTGCAATCTCATCCAAACTCTCCCTTCTGCAGGAAGGAATAATGAGGATTTTCAATATATAACATAGTCCTACATGTGTAAAAACATCAAAGCAAAAGCATTTAGAAACTAGAGACAATACTTTCAGCTGTCCCTAATATGTTTTCATTAAGGGGACATGTAGAACTTGTATCTTGATTTCAAGATGTGGTGTAGAAAGGGCCCAAATATACTTACAGTCTTCCCTTCCCAGCTTTCTGCAGAGTGATATCAAGCTAGAAATAATCTGTGACCTAATTAGCCTCAGTTTCAGAAAATGTGTCTTAGAGTTTTGCCTTAACCTGATTTTGGTGTACTGAATAATGGAAGAAACAGTAAAGAAATACTTGAAGGATAAGGATGGTTCAGATTTTATGTAAAGTAGACTTTTAACTTTTAGATGAAAAGAAATAATTTTATTGAGCTAGGCTGATCACATTTCTGGGTGGGTGGTCAAAAACTGAAATTCCCATCTTGGAGAAATTGTCTGTGCTTCCTTTTTTTTTTTTTTTTTTTTTNTTTTTTTTTTGTTTTTTTGTTTTTTTGTTTTTGTTTTGTTTTGTTTTGTTTGTTTGTTTGTTTGTTTTCTGACACAGTTGATGCAAGAGTTAAGGAGAAGTTGAAAGGGATGCCCCCAAAGAAAGACCTGCTTGGACATGGTAGTCCAGTGAGGAGCCCCCTGGCCTATGTTTCACTGCCATTAAAATTGTATAAGAGACTGATCCCTGCATTTCTGTGCTAGAGTTTTACAAACATATGTCATCCCTTGGGAAAATCTGAAAGATAATCATATAACTTCTCTTGTATCGCTAAATCCCACATATTAACTCAAAAAAGCCTTTTTTTTCCTTTTATTTTTTTCTTTATTGATGATGGGATGGTAATCTCTGAAGCCTTGAATTGTTATTCTCCCATACTGTTAGGATTCCCTTGATGCAACATTTCTAGAAATGTCTGTCTTTTTAAACTGGGAGCCATTGGTTTAATCTAGATGTGCATACTAAGAAGAAGGGTGGAGTAGAAAGAGAAACAGCAAGGAGTCGAAAACACAGTGTAACATCTTGCTCCATTAAATGCAACTCCATTTTCACTGCTCACTCACTCAGAAGCAATCTGTGACACACAGGGTTATTCTGCTACAAATTACCATTCAGTTAGCAGAGCTTTATGACAACATGTTCTAATAGCAGTGCATTGTCATAATGTCACTGCAAACCTTGGATTTGGCAGATGTAATTTCTTTTTGGAGACATATGATAATAAGAACAACTCACGTGTTTCACAGTGTGAAAAAATCAAAGTAACCAAAGTCTTCAGCTGACACAGTGGCACTGCCAGAAATGCAGCATACATTGGTATACAGAGAGTAAATGGGACAAAGCTTGCTAAGACAAAACCTCTGCATTAATTTGCCAAGCAAGCCAAGGATATTAGTTTCATCTTTTATATCGTGCCTTAATATCTAATACATTGTTAGAATTCAAAGTATCTGGTGAATTATTTAAAGTTGTGACTGAAATTGTGATCACTGAAAACGACTAAAGGGCTTCTTTGAGTCGACAACAAAAAAAAATATACAAAATGGCACTGTCAGTGATGTACAGTCTGTGATGGGATTGAGACTGTAGAAACAAATTGGTGATTTTGCAGTTTCTTCATGTTGGAAGTAGGACACTCATCTAACAAACAAGTTAACTTCCTTTTTGGCTAAAAGAAGCTATCATGTTATCAAAAGTACAGTACGAACAAGTAGAGGATTATTTCTAGGAAGTAGATACGAGGAATTCAAACTATTTTCAGTAAGAACATACTGTGAATCGAAAAGAAGAAATAAAAGTGGTGTTGGGAGAATTCATTTACATTAAATAGACTTGTAAGAACAACCAATTTTTCTTATTTGTCTGTAAATCTATGTTGGAGTTACAAGTCTGACTCATGAAATGCTATTTTAAAATGCACACAGTCATATATTTTTTAAACCATAACACATGACAGTGGCAAAACGATAGAAATTACAACAAACCAGTATGTCAAAATTAACATGACCATGGAAAACTGACTTGTGTGATAAAGGTATTGCTAGTGAATGGCTTGCCTACATTTTAAGTGTGAATTGAGTGCTGTCAAAGACATAGTTACTCTGCAGTTACTCTGTATAATTTAATTAGTTTTTATTTGTATTTTCTTTCTTCTTCTGTTACAAAGAACTGACCTTTTGTTTGGCAGACAGATCTTTGTGTACACTTTCAAATAGTATATTTGTCTGTCTGAGACAGAGAGACATTTATCATTATATTCCTGGCTCATGAATATAATGTGTTGCAAACTGTTCCTGCTAATTCACCTTGTAACAGTAATGACATCTGGATTTTTTGAAGGTCTAGCTTGATTGCTTTCAAGGAGACACAGAGAGATTTTAACACTGGTTAACATTGTTCGTTGTGCTTCATTCTTTGGGAAGTTAAAACAAGCTTAGTTGAACTATCTAGTAAATACATTAAAATATCGAGAGATTTTTAATGGTGTGGCAAAATGACACTTCTCTCTGTAGAGTGAAATTTCTTGAATGATTTAACATTGTTTTCTTTATTGAAAGCAGAGCTGGGATATTTTGAATAAAATTTCAAGAACATTTAGAGAAGACAACAAATATTTTCCTCACCCTAGGATAATACTAAATCTCAAAGACACAAATAAAATTGTGTACTGAAGAATATGGTTACTGTGAAAAATTCCATGTAAAATCCTGGGGGTTGGGCAAAGTTGGAAATACAATCTTACATTGTCAATGCCTCAAATAATTTTTAATCATAAGTGAGGCTATCGGCCTCAAGTCTTCAATGCTATATTTATTGTAATGCTTTACATGTTCAAACTACACCAGTTTGTAACCAGCGAAGATTAGGTTTTTTAATATAAATTTTGCAGCTTTTAATCTTTGTAACATCAACTGGCTGAGAAATCAATGAGCTAAAGGTTAAAGAGTTAAAATTCATCGGCAATATACACAATGCACAAATAGATGAAAAACAAAGCCATTAATACAATGCTTTTGTAATGAATCATGCACACATACAGAAAAAAAAGGCTTTGTTAAAAACTTTCTTCTAGTTTTAACACAATTTTTTTAGTGGTGTTTCAGAGCAGGAGATAGAGAGAGTTGTGTTGAGAGATAAATTACTAACTCATTTTACATCTTTAATGTAATCAAAGTCAGCTTCCTCATTAGGTTAAAAGCCTTAGTCAAATTCTACTCTTAGCCTACAAATATGATTTTGTGTGTGAGCTTGTTTAGGACTTTGCCTGTCTGATTCTAGACACATTAAGGAGAGTCATTTATGAACTCTTTATGAATAAAAGTTTTGATTTGTGTTCTTTCTATAATTAGAAATTTTCAGTGTATAGTTTGCAAACTAAATAATTCCGGTTCATCTCTAGCAGTTCTCAGAGTGCTTTGTCTTTTCAACTGGATTTGATTAATGTGTCCAAAGACACCTTGAGAAACATCAGCATTGATGAATAAGAACAGACTTCCACTGACTGCATTCTTTTGAACTGTGATTTTGGTTTGACTGAAGCACACTGCTGGGAGTCACTGATTGAAAATACTAAACCAGTAGTATGCAGCAGAATCACGTTGTTTTCGCAGATGTATGCACTGGTGTCTGTGTATTTTTTCCTATTCAGAACAATATTAAATGGAAATACCTCACTAGACAGTCAGAAGTATTTGAATTTTGTAGCTGTATCAAAGATGTCAGCACTGATCTGCATTCTTTGAGGCTGAAAGTCACAGAAAAGGAAAACATACCAGAAAAGTGCCTTTTTGTGACTCATGCAATATTCTCTTTACAATATTGTATTTCTACTCAAGTGTGTTCTGCTTGACTGCTGAAGTGTTGAACAAGAAGTTTATAATGCTGCCAAATTTCCTCTTGTTGAGCCACCAGATGATTCACTGCAGGTTTTCTCTTGTATGGGCTTTCAGAGTGGATGGGGTTATATTCTGAAATGACTAATATTCAGACAGTCAGACTGTGTGAGTCAGACTTTGTAGAAGGTTTGTGTGATCTGCTGCACATAGGAAATTTACCTAAAAATGTGTTGTGCTCAGAATAAGGAGAAAGTGTGGGGAATCAGGAACACAAAACCAGAAATGAACATTTTATTATTTTAAACATCCTGTATCTGGTGAAATTTATCTAATTTGGTCAACACAATGACCATGTATCTGTTTTTATTTTGTCCTATGGCTATCCTCCTTGCATAGTAGTCATCGTTCTTTCTTCTTTTAGTTTTTATGAATGAGAAACCACTTGCACCACTTTTTATCCACTTGCAATATTACAAAAGGCCTAATTTACCCTGGCTTCCAATATATCTTAACTATTTAAGTTTCTATTTAAAATAACAAAGAATAATTTTTTCATATGCTATAATTCCAATAGGTTTGTAGTAGTAATCAAGCGTAATCTGCCCACAAACCAGAAACATCTATAAGCCTTTCTCAGTATATTGTGTCATGTTGTATATTTTTAAATATATCTTACTATGTGAAAAGTGGATTTAATAAATATAATGTACAATACATTTAATAACAATCAATATTTCCATCACTTCTGTGTGTTACAGTGTTCTACTTTTAAAGCATATAAAATGGAAAATGTCATTGTGGAGAAAAATTATACGTTTCAGTAACAAAAAATGTACCAAACCTGAGAGATTTGTATACTAAATGAGTTATGTCATTTGCTTAAAACTTTACCTTAATTTTTTTTTTTTTTTTTTTTTTTTTTTTTTTTTTTTTTTTTTTTTTTTTTTAGTGTAAACTAAGAGCTAAAGTTTAGGCATTCTAAGAGCTTAGAAGTTGTGGGCTTTCTTAAACTTAGACTACCCTCTGGAGCAGGAGTGGAACAAGACAACATGATTTCCATGACACTTCAAAATGTCACATTTTTTTAATTCTCAAAGCACACAAAAGATCATCAAGTATTTTCTTGCTCTGTCACTTTCCTAAACTTTATTCATAGACAAAATAATTTTTTATTAAAAACATTGGCATCATAAACCTCAGAAGCAAACAAAATATTTTAAGTGTTTTAAAGACTTGTAAATTCAGATGATAAATGTTATTCCACTTTTACTGGTCTCCTTGAATAAGTTATCTCTGACTCTTCATGTCTCTCTATGACAATTCTTGATTTTATACACCTCTGTGAGACCGAATTTTTTAATTATTTAAATATTTTATTAAGAAGGTAAAATCTCTCTTAATCAAAAATACAAGTATGAATATCCAGCAGCCAAGGAAGCATCTTTTATTTTTCAAAATTATTTTTGAATTCATTTATTTTTCAAACATAACAAATATAGGTATACCTTACTGATTCTGTTATATACTGTTATTGAATAAATGACTTTAAAATATATATATTTTAGTATGAAAATGAAAATTATATACTTCCAAAATCAATAAATGACACTTGATGCATTTACATTTTTGAAAACTTCCTGCAAATATTGATATGTCTCTTAAAAACTACATTAGTTTAGTCAGATTTTGCAGTTAGAGAACAGTTAATTTTCAAACCTGTATTCCTGGTCATAGGAATTAATTCGTTCCAACTGTTAAATCAAATAAAAAATTAAAATTTTGCTGCACATTTGGTCCAATGGAAAGAATTCCAACAGAGCAATGTTTCAGTGCTGACATGAAGATAATAATGCATATTATAAGTTTAAACATATCTTATGGTTATAAGTACCTTCTCTCTACGTGGCTGATTCTGTGGAAAAAAATTAAACAGAACCACCAGAGTGCTGATATTGCTAAAACAGAGCAGTCCTTGAAAGTATCATATTTTTTAAAAAGTTCCAAAACCCATTTCTGATGTTATATCAACAGTGTGAGCTTTTAAGGTCCAAAATAAGTCTGATAAAAAAAGTAAAAATCAGGAAAAGATTATTGAACTTTCCTGGTGGTAACAGCAGACCACAATTACCTGTTACCAGCATCACTAATGCATACAATTGGCAAGGCATACCGTGTTATTTCTGTCCAAGCAATATGGTAAAACAAATCAGATCTTTTTATTAAGTGCTTTGTTAACAATTCAATTGGAATATTAAAGGGCTCTGTTTTTACATTAATCTGAATTTTCATAAAGTTTAACTGAATGTTTGGTTTACCTGTAAGAATCACAAAACTCTGCACTTTTGTTTCTCTGAAGGCTTGAAATGCATCTTAATCTGTCTTGATCATGGCAGTTGTTTTGTGTACAAACCCACACTCATTCTTATTCCTGAAAAAATGACATTTCTGTGTGTTTAAAGGAATTACATAGTAGCAACTCTCACATTACTAGTTTGGTGTCCTACATTCTTCTTTCAAAAGGAATCTAACTTCTAGCAAAATCAAACTAAGGAAAGCCAGGAGAAAGAAATATTTGAATTAGTATGTTGTAGAGGTAAATTGTTAAGGGGTTTTATTTTATGCTTGTGTAACTGTATACCTCCAGGAAGATAACATCTGATTTCATATTTCATACTGTCACTCCACATGTAGGTCAGGACTTTATTGCCATTTGGTTGGAAGACAGTACTTATTAAAATGAAGATAAGTTGTGCCAAGATCTAATGTATTTTTCTTGTCAAAACATGAGGAATTAGCAAAAGAACCCATTAAATACATGGAATCTAGCCCAACTATTTCCAAGGTGCTTTCCTTACATTTTTACAACTGTCATAGAAGAAAGCAGAGAAGGAATACTACTATGAAACTGGATATTGGAATTATCTGGGATTGTATTAATATATGTAAGTCAGCATCATACTGGATATTGCAAAATATCAGACAACATTTGCACTTCACAGAATCATAGAATGGTTTGGATTGGAAGGGCACCTCGAAGATCATCTGGTTCCAGTGTCCCTGCTGGTAGACATCTAGTAGACATCTACTAGACCAGGTTTCTCAGAGCCCCATCCAATCTGACCTTGAACACTTCCAGGAATGTGGCATCCACAAATTCCATGGCTAGTTTATTCCATTGCCTCACACCCTCAGAGTAAAAAGAAAACCAAAACCTGATATTGATCTAAACCTACTCTCAGTGTGAACAAATTACCCTTTGTCTTGCCACCACATGGTCTTGTAAATAGTTTTGCTTCATCTTTCCTGTAAATTCCCTTCAAATTCTAGAAGGCCACAGTTAGGTGACCTCAGAGCCTTCTCTTTTCCAGGCTGATCTCAATTATCTCAGCATTTCCTCATAGGAGAGGTGTTCCCTCCCTCTGATGAACTGAGTTTCCCTCCTCTAGGCTTGATCCAACAGACTGGTGTCCCTCCTGTGCTGGGACCCCAGAGCTGGATGCTCTGGGGGTGGGATCTCAGGTGGGGTCTCACAGGAGCAGAGCAGAGGGGCAGAATCCCCTCCCTCCTCTGCTGCCCACACTGCTTTGGATGCAGCCCAGGACACGTTTGGCTCTCTGGGCTGGGAGTGCCCATGGCTGGGTCATGTCCAGCCTCTCACCCACCTGCACCCCCAAGTCCCCAGCAGGGCTGCTCTCCATCTGTTCATCCCCAGCCTGGACTGACAGCAGGGGCTGCCCTGACCCAGCTGCAGCACCTTGCACTTGGTCGTGTTAATCCTCATGAGATTCCCATGGACCCACTTCTGGAGCTTGTACAGGGCCCTCTGGATGGCATCCCATCCTTCAGGTGTGTCACCCACACCACTCAGCTGGGTGTCACTAGCAAGTCTGCTGAGGGTGCACTCGATCCCTTTGTCTACATCAGTAATGAAGATATTGAATCACACTGATCCCAGCATGGACCACTGAGGGACACCACTTGTACTGAGACCCATCAGGACTGTGAACCACTGACCACTAACCTCTGGATGCAACCATCCAACCAATTCCCTATCCATCGAACAGTATGTTGAAGCAACACTCTCCTGTTTGGAGGGAAGAATGTTGTGGGGGACCATCTCAGAAGCTTTACATAAGTCCATATAAATGACATCTGTAGCTCTTCACTTATCCACTCATGTCGTTTTTGCATCACAGGAAACCACTAGGTTATGCAGACAGGATTTTGCCTTGGTAAAGCCATACTGGCTGTCTCAAATTACCTCACTGTCCTCCATGTACCTTAACATAGTTTCTAGAGGGATCTGTTTCATGCATTTCTCAATAAATTAGTTTTTGTGATGATATCAGTAGGACTGCAATCACATGTTGAAGTGTTAAAGTCAGAAAATTTATGGTATCTTCGACATCTGTAGATAATTTATAAATTGTAGATGTTCATTTTTTTACAGATTAAGTCGTGTTAGGGACTGAGATGGAAGTATTGGTTTTGACTAGGATAATTTTCTTTGTGGTAGCTGTGACTAGGATTTATGCCAAAAACAGCAGTGATATCACAGGGATATTTTAGCTATTGCTGAGCATTGCTAACACAATGCCAAGGCCCTTCCTGCCCCTCATACTGCCCTACCAGCAAGGAGGCTGAGGGTGCACAAGGAGTTGGGAGGGGGCACAGTTAGGATAGCTGACCCCACTGACCAGAGGGATATTCCAGACCACACAATACTTGGTTCAGCAACAAAAACTAGGGCAAGAGGAAGGAACTGGGGGGAACCTTTGAATTGTCTTCCCAAGTGACTATGAAAACATGATGCAGTCTAGTTTTCCTGTTTTCCTGAAGACAGCTGAACACTGGCCTTGGTGTTGTGGAGTGGTGAGTGAATTCCTTATTTTTTCTTGTGTGTGGAGATTTTGCCTTGCCTATTATATTTTCTCTGTTTCAACTCACAAATTTTCTCAGTTTTATCCTCCCATTCTCTCCTGCAATCTGAAGAGGAGCGGTGAGCGGCTGTGTGGAGCTTGATTTAAACCACTGGGGTTTAAATCCCAATGGAGTATTGAACCTAGGAAAATTAAAAACTGTGTGTGAATGGGTTTGAGAACACAGAATTTCAGTGTTACTTGCATTAATTTTAAAGATAAGTTGGTTGACGTGCTTAGAAGTACTAGATAGCTGTCAGGTATTTTAAACCTTAATTGTTGAGATCAATGGATAACAATTGACATCCATTTTGGTGAACTTCTATACCAATTTGAAATATTTCCCACTTCCTGTTAGGGAAAGGCTGGTATGAGATGTAGAGGTACATTTCTGATGACAACATCAGAAAATAGATCCATCAGTACCAATAATGCTTATGTATTTCATAAACTGAAATAAATGGAATATAGGGAATGCTGGAATCAGTAGGCTTCTCCGAATCATCAAATGGATTTACAAATTAGATACAGATTTTTGTCTCCTTGTATGCCAGTTTCTCTACGTTTATGGAAAACTTTATTTTGTAAGATTAGATTATAGGAAAGACAGAAGAATAACGTGATACGCTATCTAAAATCTAAAAATACCAGAGTAGATTTATGGTTTTTATTAACGTGTAGAAGATCTGCGTCCACCTTACATTTATTCCACTACCTTCATATACTATATTCTGCTTTAATTACACCAGAAAAGAAATGAAAAAAAAATCAGAGGGTTTTTGTTTTCTTTTTTCATCCTAACTTTCTTTTAATCCACCATATATTTAATGTATATGTAAATAGAGCAAATTCTGGCATAAATATAAAATAAATGTGTGTAAAAAAAATGAGGGGTGTAGTGACGATACCTATATAACTACCCTTGTTATCATGCTGATAAATGTTAGATACAATTGTGAAGGGGAATATCCCAGATTTATTGGAGGTTCTTGCACAGCTACAATCTGCCCATCTTCATTGGGCAGATTACAGGGACATGTATCATTTTAGGTTGTAGAAACAGCAAACACTTCATCAATATTGTGACTAACCTCATCCTGAATCTCAGCATATAGATGTAAGAAAATATGTTACAGTGCAGATTCCTTCCTATTTCTTAGTATAGATGAAAAATACAAGATTCAACTGAACTCGTGTCTTTGCACCACTGGAATACAAATGGTAGTTTGCAGTGGCTTTTTATTCACTTTCATATTTATTAAATCATCTAAATCTTCCCAGTTCTGTCTAGACTGGCTATTGATTTAAGAGCTTTAATAAAGAGACGGCAAAGTAGATAATAACAGTTTCTAAAGCAGCCTCTGTTTTGCATAAATAAATTTCATTCTGTGGTCAGATAGATTTGTAAAGTGATCATTCAAGAGAAAAATTCTTTATTTGGGCTGCAAAACCCAATGTTTTCTAGGCTTTCCCTTCTCATTTAATAATGACAACAATTCTGTCTTACTCACTGTTTTACTGCCATAGAGAATATACTGCAAATAATAATAGAAATATTATTCAGGTATTGTACTTTTCGGTTGTCCTGAACTGATCAACTTTAGTTAGTGCATTAATATTTTCTTGGTATTTGTGAATTGTCATTCTTCCTCTTGTCCCTTAGAATAAAACTGGCCAGACATAAGCCCCTGCAATTTTGATTTCTTCTCTCTCTCTTCTACAGCAAACAGGATTTGTTGACAAGATTGATTTTTTTCTTTAATGCATTTCAAATTATTTCAACATCTATGAATTTTATTTTTGCACTACAGCTATTTTATATTACAGACAGATGAATTTAACTTTTAGAAGTTACAAAAGAAATTTTAGACAATGTGGAAAAATTTATTTTCTTAATTCTATTTCTTATTAACATTAAAGAATTTATTTGAGAAAATATTTTTTAAAACCTTCTCACATGCTAATAAATCATTGAACACTGTCAAGATTTTTTTATGAAACCAGAACAACATTTATTAAATTGGCTTATTTTCCTTGTAGTGTTTTATAGAATAACTATATTGAGCTTTCCTAGTGTTAATATCTAACATATACATATAAATATATATATATATAATTTCTCTGTTAAAGAAAGTCTGTGCAATCCTCATTTTAAAATTAGGAAGAATATAAAGGATATGGAAACATTTACTTAAGGTCAGTCACCCACTGTATAGCAATATCCCTTCTTCCTGCAGACATGTTGAAAGAAGTTAGGTTTAAAATTGATGAATCAGCAGAAGTTTTGCAGTTCTGCCTTTGCAAGGTATAGACAAATTTTCACAACTGATGCAATAGTGTCTCTGCCTTATGCAGCCTTTACTAAGCACATTTAAGATGCCATCTATTTGAAATATCTTTTTTTTTCCCTTTAAGATGTAATTCCTCCCAAACAGACAGACAATACAATATCACAGCTTCATTTGATAAAATCTGGTAAATAAAATGTTCTTTCAAGAATGATGTCAAGTCACAGAATTTAGAATCTCAAACCTTTGACACACTGAGGTTTGTTATTATACTGGTTAATTCCAGTTCTCTTCAATGAGAAAAAATATTATGTTTCAAAAGCTCCTGTTTCAATTAATGTTTTATCGAAGAGTTTGAATATATTGTATTGGAAAAAAGGATAAAATTTCATGTAAACTTCATGTCATTACTAAAGTGGCTCAGTTATTTTGGTTTGAAGTGAAAGGGAATTGACCTGGGTTTTTCAGCACTTTACAGTAGATTATCGTAACTATGAAATAATGCTTTTGTATACAAGTATCTCAGAAGAACCTGAGATTTCTGTGTGTTTGTTAGAAGTAAGTATTTTAGATGTGATTGCAGATAAATTTCAATTTGTTCATAGAAAATAAAAAAAGGTTACATACATTTTCATGAGAGCAGAGTATCGCTTCCTGAATATTAAATAACTTGGTGCCTTACTTTTATTCATTTTCATCCTTCAACATTTAAGAATTTTAAAAAAGAAAGACGTTGCAAAGTATTTTAACATGTGAATAACAATTAAAATTGAATTATAGGTTACAAATGTAAGCTGCATCTTATAGTAAGTCAAACTTTCTTGTATTTTGTTCTATTAAAATTCTACCATCTTCTTTATATTAAGTGTTTTTGTTTCTTCTTTACAGAAAGTTGTAGTTACTTCAATGTAATTTAAAATGCATATTTAATTCTGAGTTGTAGAAAAAGACCAACATTGTTTTTCTGAAAATAGAAGTCAATGTGCTCTCTGAGAGACAAACTACTGCATTTCTTGGTATTTTTTACAGCAGCTCCTAAATAATTTCTTACCATAAGTGCTAAATGAGAAAAAGTCTTTTCCAGGATCTGCTTCTAGGCTAAGTAATAAAATGAAAATAAAGAAAAAAGAATCTGCCAAGAGTTAATATAATATATATTCTCTTGCCAGTTATTATCTCTGATCTATTTTACAAAAGTTCAGTGAGATCTCCTTTCATATTTAGCTATATAGTCAAACTGGAATTTGAAAAATTATGGAAATTTGACTTGATATGATTTTTTTAAACCCAGAAACACTATAGCAGTTCAGGTTTATGGGTAGATTTACTGGAGGATTTGAACAATAACATCTAAAATGTAGATCCTCAGAATCCTTGTCTGGCATGAAAGAAGCTCAATTCCTTGGGCATGTAAATTTCTCCTAGCAAAATCCTATAGATATCTAATTTTCTGCTACAGGGTATGAACAGATAGTTGAAATTCTGACAACACTAATCTGTTTGGAAGCTCTCTCCTGTCTATAAACTGCAGTGGGAGTCATAAATTACAGGTTTCTGTACCTGTCTCTATACAGAGCCTATTCCTGAAGGCATGGTGAGCAGGAAATAAAATGGAAACTTTCAGTCTTTATTGTGGCAGTTGCCTGTAGCATTTTAATAAGAACAAAGTGAAAAAAATAGGATAGAAGAGTTTTACACAAGACATGGTATATGTAGCATTCTACTGAGATATATGGAGTGATTTCACAATAATAATAGAAAACAAGACTTCATAAATTTTCAGTTATCTCTATGCTGTCAACCTATTCTCTTTTAAAATTCTTTCAAAAAAAGTTGTAATCCAATATCTCATATGGGAGAACATAAGTCAGGACAACCATCCCCCTGAGCTGGTATATAGGAATGGAGAGTAGAATGTCTTCTGCTTCTGCCACCCAGGAGGAGGAAAGCAGTGACCTGCTGAGCTACTTAGACACTCACAAGTCTATGGGATTGGATGGGATGTATCCAAGGCTACCGTGGGAAGTGGTATAAAAGCTCACCTCCAGACCAACAAGCAGGTCTCCATGGTTTATGACCAGCCCAGATTAATTGGGGAGGTCTCAGATGACTGGAGAGTAGGAAATGTGATGTCCACACCCAACAGCAGATGAAAGGAGTAACTGTAGAACTACAGGTGTGTCAGCCTGACCTTGGTGCTTGGGAAGGTTATGAAGCAGATAATCTTGAGTGCCATCACACAACACATACAGAACAAGGGGATCAGGCTAGACAGCATGGGTTTAGGAAAGGCAGGTCTTGCCTAACCAGCCTGAACTTCTATGACCCGATAACCCGCCCAGTGGATGAGGAAAAGTCCATGGGTGTCGTCTACCTGGACTTCAGAAAGCTTTTGATGGAGTTTCCCATGCGATTCTCCCGGAGAAGCTGACAGCCCAGGTCTGGGGCCGGTGCAGTCTTTGCTGGGTTAAAAACAGGCTGCATGGCCAGGCCCAGAGAGCAGTGGTGAACGGAGCTACATCCAGCTGGCAGATGATCACCAGTGTTCCCAAAGGCTAAGTATTGGGCCCAGTTGTGTTTAACATCCTTATCGATGATCTGGATGAGGGGATGAACTGCAGTACTCCTTTATCACTAGCTGTTGTGGGTGATTCTCATTCTGTCTGGTCCAGGCTGCAAACCACAGCAAAGATCACTATAGATGGGATCTCTCTGACCTCTTTCTAGAGTTCTAGGAGCACCTGGATAATGCTCTCAGGTACATGGTACAGTTCTTGGAATTTTCCTGGGTAGGGCCAGAAGTTGGACTGACTGATCCTTATGAAATCCTTCCAAATCTGGATATTCTATGATAAAACTGAACCTCATAGTTCTCTACAACTACCTGCAAGCAGATTGTAGCCAGGTGGGAGTTGGCCTCTTCTTTCAAGCAACCAAGGACAGGACAAGAGGACAGCCTCAGGATATGCCAGGGGAGGTTCAGACTGGCCATGAGGAGGAATTTCTTCACAGAAAGTGTTAAACATTGAAATGCACTGGCAGGGAAGTGGTGGAGTCACCATCCCTGGACTTATTCAAGAAATTACTGGATAGGATACTTAGTTCTGTGGTCTAGTTGACAAGTTGGTG
This sequence comes from Cisticola juncidis, assembly GCA_013400215.1. NCBI lineage: Eukaryota > Metazoa > Chordata > Aves > Passeriformes > Cisticolidae > Cisticola > Cisticola juncidis. The sequence goes on along the minus strand of VXBR01003337.1, from coordinate 63,177 downwards.
ATTGGACAAAGTTTGGACTCAATGCTCTCAGAGGTCTTTTCCAACCTCAATGAATCTGTTATTCTGTGACTCCAGATCTGTCTATAAAAGTGCTCTAGTAAAGACTTGTAATAGGGTCTATTAGGTAAAAAAAAGCCTTGGAATAAAATGAACAACCAACAAAATAGTCAGTTTCTTCCTAAATGTACTCACTAGAGAGTTGTATTTCAGTAAAATTCTCTCTGAAATGCTGGTATAAAAAGCCTGACTTTCTTTTCCTCAGGTTTTCAAAGAGAAAAACATTTTTTGTCCAGTGCAACCTCCTTCCACATGTATGGTTAACCATGTTATGTTTAGAATACTTTTTCCAGAAAAATACACAAATTTTAACAATTATATGAAAAATGCTAATACGGAATTTTTCATGGCTGCTAGTGTTTTTTTCTTATTTTTGTTTCTCTGACCCTGTGATTTCTGATGATGTCCCTTGATTCTCTATTTCTGTGACAGACATCTCCTAAACTTTCATTCTGGGCTCTGAGTTAAAGAAGAACTATAAAACAAAACCTGAACAGCATTTTCAATATAGAAAGATGCATAGAAAGTCGTGTGATTACACAGAAGAAAACAATAGATCAATAGTATTGTGCTGTAAGGTATTTTCTTTAACTTCTCAAGCAGTAACAATGATTTGTCTGAACAAATGGAAGACACAAAGATCAATTGAGTAATACAGAATGAGGAGTCAGTCTTATACCCCCTTGTCCTTTCTGAGATTTCTGAACTTCTTTCGCACACTCTGTGAGTTACCCTTTTCCAAGAAAAAAGGTACTTGACCACCAACCACCCTTTTCAATATCTGGAAGCTGTTTGACCATCTTTATCACCCTTCTTTGAACAATTTATCTGTGCTATATTCTTTCTTTAGGTGAGAGAATAACTGCACACAGTGTTCAAGGTGTAAGCAAGTCATGGATCTATACTATGGAATAACAAGGGGGTTTTTGGCTTTTTGGTTTTTTCCAATTAAAAAGGTAAACCAAATGCCAAAAATGGGTCTTTACTACTGAACTGGTGTTTTCATGCAGCTACCTGTCACCAAAATCACTCCTCCACCTCCCCCCTGCCAAGATTCTTTGTTTGGTTAATAAGTAATTTCAGCATCTCTTGTGAATATAAAATGTGATGCTGTGATCATTCCATAAAAGTAATTTTAAATTTGTCTACCTTAAACTTCATATAACATTTTATTGCTCAATCAGTGAATCTTATAAGTTGCTTCTAAAATTCTTCAATATCTAACTTTATCTTTTATTTGAGATAGACTCACCAGCAGACTTAATTTTTTTTTGCTGTTACATGTGGCTGTGGGGATTAGTTCAGATCCCAGGTCAGACCTCTGCAGAATTCTTCTAGAGGCGTTTATTTAATGACTGTGGGGAGATTCAAAATTCATTCTCACTCACCTGGTTCCTGCCTTTACGTGAAATATTTTGGTGTGCAAGGGCCTTCACACTTCTGATGTGCTATGGTCATGCTCTAGGGCTGATTAGTTTTCTTTGGAAATCCATGGAAATAATATAATTCAATTTGCCATTAATCTTATGTGATTAAGAGTTTTGCCTGCATAACAGGCTGAAGTAAATAACCTAGAGCACAACTGCCTGTAAACAAAAGGCCAGAAATTGCAAGGTTTCAAATGGATTAATGTAAGAACCAGAATGGATTCAACATTGTGATGTTTGTTGGTGTGGAGACTTGTCTGGAGACTTGTAGTGCTTCACTTTATTCTCTGTCCTTGCTTGCAAGGTAGTGATATCAAAGGCTGCACAGGAATTTCAGGAAGAAGAGGAAATAATGCAGTCAGGGAAGTATTTCAGGAACAGATTTTTTTTAGGATATGAAGTGTCCGTAAGTACTTGCTGAAGAATTTGCAGCAGTGATTCATCTGTCGTAAGTATAGAAGTGCTGAATTTTTATTCAGCTATTATATCTTCAGTTCTTCATCCCAGTGGCAAACATTTTACAATTATGTTATTTTGTCATTGCAAACAGAACTTGGAGAACAAAATGATAGAATGTCTGGTTTCTGTTCTAGGCATACAGAATAACTCATGATATGCAGAAACATGACAGCAGTTGCTTTGTTTTGCTCTTTCTCACTTCAGTAAGGTCTACTTGAAACACAACAGCATTCAACCAATAAGCATCCCTTCAGTGATGCTTCCTTTAAAAGCATATTCTGATAAAACAGAAAACTGAAGGTGGGAGGAGAGAAAGAGGACTCAAAATTGCCTATAAAACCTAAGTAATCACTTTTCGCTGAAATAAAGCTGATTTCTTAACTGTCATTTATTCCTTGGCTACCACAACATATATTTTAAGAAAGTGTAAAATGAACAAACCCAATAGAAATGAGAAAAAACAACAAAAGTCCTCTCAGAAATAACCTTCAAACCTTTGTATTTTACTTTTTAATTGACTTTGTCTAAATCTTTATTATTGCACTGGAATTATCAGTTCTGCTGAATAAAATATCAGCTCTGTTTGGGTTCCTTTAACCTGTCCTTCCTGAGGCATGACAGCAGCTCACAGAAAAAACCAAGCGGTGTTTGGTTTTAATAAATTTTCAGTTATCTCTCTGCTCTCCCCCTATTCTCTTTTAAAATCCTTCCAGAAAAAGTTTTAATCCAATATCTCAAGGGTTATCTCAAGGGAAGGGTTGAACAACTTGGAATGACTTGCACGGTTGCTTTTTGACTCCTGTATCTTGGATAACTTAAATGGATATATTGTTGCAGAATGCTTAGCTGAATTGCTTTGTTGTTTTTGTCACCAAATGTTGAGTCCTACAGAGGTCAGCCATTTTTATAGTATGTATCCTGGGGAATATTTACACATACTAAAACATGAACTGATAGGATGAGTATTGGTTAAAAATTAAGACTGTAGGGAAAAATATATAAGGAAAAAGGAAAATTATGTGCTCTACTGAAGTATGAAGTATTAAAAGGGAAAAATAAGCTGTTCTAACAAAATAGATGTTCATAGCATAATTCCATTTTAAATGATAGCTCATATATAGCTGCCATGCAGAATATTATTTTTATCAGATACCTAGGAAATTTATTTAAATATGAAGATCCTTCAATATCTAGGACTTGAAGTTCTGTAAGTGAAATTTGTTTCAAAGCCTTGCCTACAAAAGAAGTGAAGAGGAAATTATGTCTGGATGTCAGAGCTTGGTCCAGAAGAAATACAGGTAACATTTTAGTTACATGAGGATCTTTTCATGGAATGAATTTTCTAGCAAGAACTTTGATAGTGAGGGGTCTGGGACGAGGCTGATCTTGGCAGGGTTTATTAGCATGAGTGTGACCCTTTGCTGATTCAGCGATACTGCTGTGAAGAGTATCAGTGCTAGATTCTTTTCACTGTGACTCATAACTGTCCTGCACTACTTTGTGCACAGGCCTTCTCTTCATTTATCCCAGTGTTGCACAGCATTCTCTATTAAGAGAGAGTCCCCTAGAGTCCAAATCACCTTTGAAGGCAGTGGGCAAAAGCTCAGAAATTGGTCTCCTGTTGTTTACTGGCTATTTATTCTCCCAATGAAAAGAAGATTATCACCTGTTTCAGACAAGATAGCTTTTTTCACTGTACAATCAGCCTTTTTCAGAAACTTCTGTAGTGATTCAAAAGGAAACAACAGTTTCACAAAAAGACATATTTTCTTATTTCATTTCCTGCTGCACATAGGTTATTTTTCTTCCCAGACCATCAATTTCACCGTTGTACACAAAAATGGAAAATTTGTTTTGTTTTGTTTTGTTTTTATAAAACTTAGAAAGAAATTGAATGACATCCTGAAATGGAATATCAAGTAATAGATGATGAAAACAATTCCAAAAGATTATTCTCTCTAATTTTCAGGTCATCTTCATCCACTTTTCCATAAGGGTATCATACCTTTAGTATTGTACCAGCTATAGATATAAATCTCTTCTGTATTTTCTGAAAGATAGAAATAGCTTCTCCAATTTATGAGAGATTTTTTTCTCTTATTTTCTTATCTTACCTTTCTCTCTGATTTCTCCCAATTTAGGAACTCACATTAAATACTAAGCTGTGGAGGTAAGTAATTTCAGATTAAGTCAAGTTTCAAAAAAATAAAAACCAAACTTGTATAGTTAGCACTTTTGCTTTTATATTTTCAGACTATATCTTCAGAGTAGAGAAGTATTTGTCTTCCCATAATTTAAAATAATGCCATTAGTGAGGGAAAACCAAAAAAAGAGTAGAAATTAGGACGTGTCTGTGATGGTGAGGTGAGCCATGTTTTCATTGCTTCATTTGCTAGCCCTGCATGCCTTGTCTACTGTACAAAGTTTTTTTATTGCCCCACTGTTTGCCACATAGATATGAATTTAAAGAGGGCCTTGCAAAGTTTTCAACTTTGAATCATTGGAAACATAACAAGACAAGGGAATGTCCTTCTCTTCAATAGAAAGGAAAAGCAAGTATTTTTCTGTTCAAAGGCAGGCTCAGTTATGACATCTCACAGTGAACTGGTTTTTTCCAAAGGATATGAAGCAGTGAATCTGGCTTTTTTGGCCTTTCTAGCTGACTAAAAAGGTCAGGCTGCACGGTTATGCCAGCACCACCACCCGGGTCTAGCTGATGAAGCAAGGAGATGTCAGTATTACCTCTCTTGTCTAGAAAAGCAATTATCAAATGAGACCTTAAGTTTAAGATTAGAGTTCTTGTTCATTTAACATTTTTTTAAAAGCTGAAAGAAATTCGAGTACTTTTTTTCCCACCACTAATGTTCTATCCTATAATTTTCATCAGGTCAGTCTATGATTAGAAGGGAATTGTCTAGACACATAAAAGGAGTGTTCTTTCAGGCTGCAAGGAACTTTAGGATATTGAAAACCTATAAAAACAGAGACTGCATAAAGTCTTGGGGCAGTCTGTAGAGACACTAAAGTTAAAATGCTTCATGGAGATGCAGGAAAATCTGTTGCGAAACAAAGAAAGATTTGGGTGAAACATGTCTTGAATAAAATCCTTCTGGCAAAGAAAATCTTGTATTTTCATTTAAATTAATCTTAAGGCCTCTATTTTCCTCTCTACAACACCTATCTAGGGTAATATAATTTTAAAAATTTATTTATACGGAGAGTTTTTAAGAGTATTCCTTATATTTCACATTTCTCTCTCTAAAACAATTTTGATTTGAACTCAATTTATCAATTTTCAAACAAGCTATGATTATGACTCAGCATAGCACATGGTGTATGGAAATAAAATACCTGTAATGGAAGAGGCCCAAAATATTCAGTATCTTTTAAAGTTGTCATCCATGTAGTGACTCCTGACCTTGAGTATCAACCCAGGATGCTTATGCTATTTGCTTGAGATATTGAGCTATAGTTGTACTTCCTGCAGTTAATTCCTCAGGAAAAAAAAAAAGGATTAAATGGATGACACAATCTGGATCTCGCTGGTAACAGTGTGTGACAAGCCAAGCATTGAAGCATGTTTAAGGAAAAGATAATGCAAAAAAATCTTCCTTCCCAGTTCTTGGTGTAATAAAACAAATTATTGTAATTCTAAGAAATTAAAATGGTGACGTTATTTTTTTTAATGATTCAGCTGTCTCTTTAAAATTGCTGAATATAAGACTGCAAATCTAGTGGGACCCATGCAACCAGTAGCATTTTTATTTTAAAATATTTTAACTTAAAATGTAATTCCTTATGCTGTTCATATATTATAATAAGACCTGCAGAGATTCTTTTAACAAGTGTTTTCCAAACCAAGTCACAAGAACAGTAAGATCAGTCTTTGTAACAGTTTGAATCCATTTCTGTTTGTAGTTACCCCTGAATGGGAAATGTCTCTTAAATCTATTTGCACCTCTTTGGTTATGTTAGAAAAATAGTCTCCAAATAAAGTTTAAAATATTCCTTTTTTTTCCTTGACACTCTTAAGAGTGCACTTATAAACCTTGTTCTATTTGATTGTATGGTTAAGTTAATATTTATGATCCATTAAAATAGTTTTAGAGGAACATGGTGCAAACATTACTCAACCTGTCTTTCAAAAGTTGTTGCTCACTGTGCAGGATGCAGCCTCCTGCTTCTGTAGGATTAAGCACAAACAACACTTTACTTGCGCTCATTGCTTAGAAGGTAGACTGGGAAAGATCAACATCTTGTTCATTAAGCCATCAACATTCTTCTTAAATGGCAGATGTGAAGCCTAAACTTGACTCACCAATGTGAAGTTCAGCAGTCTTTGGTGCAGTGCGTGTTGGTATTCAGAGTTGTAAATGTCATTCCACAATGACAGACTACCAAATACACTGAATCATATCGCTGAGAACCAGGAGACAGAGCAATTTTTAGCTAAGTCCAATTTATGCTTATAAATGGAAAGCTCAGTTTGAGCCCTACTTAACCGAACAGACAATGCCTGCATGAGGTTAGATTTTTATATGAGCCTGTTTATCTCTAATTATATGCTAATCAATTTGATTTCTCATTTAAACTCAAACTGGGAGGCTTCATTGTAATAACCAACTCACACTGAAGCAACAAAGCAGCTTTATATTTACCACATCAGCAGGGTTTAATTGCACATTTGGACAATGAAAATTAAGATAGATTCATTTTCATTGTCCTTGCAATGGAGCAGTATACAATGCACTTTTAGTTTGAGCTGACACATTTATGGTAGAGATATTAAAGTATAACATCCAAATATTTGCTAACACATTGGCAAGCTATTTTGTTCATATTGTTTTCTAAATGATGCACATTGGCTGTGCACTGTTATATTTTCTACTACCTAAAAATACTGACACTAATTGTATTACTTTGGTATGGCATAGGTCAAAAGAATAAATTTAGGATAAGGTCTCTTTCTATAAAAGGGAGACATAGTCCAAATTATATATGAGGAGCACAGACACATTTCCTAGTGTGAGCCCCCAAAGAAGCAGAGAAAAGCATGCTATATTGCTAAGCCCATGTGCTTAGCACATGGGTAAAAATCAAATTCATTTGTGGACACTGCAGAAAAAAACCCCTGCAGAGGTGGTAGTACCTCTTTTTCTGCTCCCACAGATACAAATTCATGATTATTTAACGCATACCTGAATCATTGCAGTCAAAACTGTTATTTCTTAGTCATGGCTTTTAATCATGCAAACTTTTCAGTAGTCTCTGCATCCATGACTGTGAATATACCCAAGGACTTTCCGGAGTCCAGTACAAAATAAAGCCGATATCCAAATATTTGTGTGAGTTACTCTTTTAAAAGGCACAAATGAGTATCTTCAGGAAATCTATCTGATATCTGATGTACTTTTGAACCCTTTGACACATATTGAAAGTGTATTTCGATGAAACCTTTATCCCAGCAGAAAACAGAGCAAAACGTAATACTGAATAAATCAGGTTGCTGAAAACACACAATTAAATCTTGTTTTGATTTTTGTAGCTGGGTTCTTCAGTTGAATTTTAAATTTTAATATAATAAGATGTAGAAAGGAAGATTGCAGTCATTGCTCTGAAATTTATTAAAGCCTTGGAATTTTTTGATACATAAAAATTAATTGTCAATTCTAGTATAAAGAATTCCATAGAGCATTTTTGGTCTACTGTGCAGTGCTTCATTGCATTTCTGAGATGTAATGACTGGCATGCCAAAGCCACTCTTGTACAATTGCTGTTCAGCACGGCAAGACAAAAAAACCTTTTATTTATAGTAGTATTTCTACAAACTAGACATTTTGAAAATACTCAAAACAGTTGGTCTTTGATCCAAGGCAATCGCACTGTGAGAAAAATAAAGGTCTTGTAAGTAAATTCTGACTGTGAGGAAGTGTTTTATATTGTTCTGGGACTGAATGTTGTCTTTAGAGTGATCCTATTTGCACTCACATTGTGACTAAAGTGGTAATATATAGACATCAAAACTCACAGGTTTTTTAGCTGGAACATAGTAAAAACCCACTTCATTCATTATTTTTGCAGAAGACCACATAAAATAATTTCATCTTGTCTCAAATATTTGACCACTTAAGCAGTTTTAATTTGTAAATAACTTATTCCTCGTAGTTTCTTGAGAGGAGTCCATTAGTTTTTCAGAGGACAAATTGCTGTGATATTCCAGTCCTTTTCTCTTGGAACTGTGGCCATCTCTGCTGCTGTTGCATGAATTGAAGCATGTGGTGCTTCAATCTCTCCACTCATTTTCAAAATAGTGTACGCTAGAAAAGTGGCATTACCAGATGACTGCCAATGTTTCTATCATGAAGAAAAAAGGGTTAACAATAAGAATTGCATCTGTGCAATTTCACACAGGGTTGTGAGAGAACATAACAAAGCCTCTTTTTTCAGTTGCTGAGCTTGTGGAGGTCATGTGTTGTGCCAACATGAAGAATTTCAGATAGTAAAGGCATTTTGAGATGTCTGAATGTAACTTATAATTTAAAACGTTATATGAAATGTAAATATTTGCGCAGAATTTTTAAAAGTGGCCAAATAATGTTGGGTGAAATTCAGAAGTGGTGGAGTATCACAGTCCCTTCCTTCCGACCCCAGCTAGCTCCTGGATGAAGGGGGCTGTGATATGGTAACAACCCAGGTTGCTGAACCCACGACAGAGGATTGGTGAAGGATTGCGCAGGACCCGTGAGCTGCAGATTCCGCATGAACTTTATTAACCGAAGCGGACCAGGCAGCACATGGCATTTTAAAGGGGGGTGGTATGAACACATTGATACGTTACACAGCCAATCACTTAACATAAGGGGAGGAGGGAAGGAGTTACAGACATATGAAAAGACAAACCAGGGTGCTACAGGGGAGTGGCAGGAACACACTAACCAATGGAGCAACGAACTGGGGAGAATATTCTGGCACATTAGGCTGGGTTTAGGGTGATTGACAAGCAGTGGGAGTGGGAGAAAGTAACTGTTTGGGCTGATAAGCATTGGGGCCAAACCATCAAAGGGGAGGAGAGGGATAAACCATTTTAATGGATTACCACAGTGGGGGTTTTTTGCTTCCTCCTTCCTAAAACTTAAATGATCCAGATGAAGTATAAAACAATTTCCTCCACACTAGAAAAGATTTTGAGAGTTAATAACTCTGTCAAGTGAAAAAGATTCAGTAGCTGGGCAACAAAACCTCCAGTTATCTCTCCGTCTTTTACTGAACTACTAGCCACACTGAAGTAAATTGCAAGCTAAAGACAGATGACTTGCATACTTAGAATTTCCCTCCGAATCAAAATTGAACAGAAACATGGATAATTTTTAAACCGTTGAACCACTTTTTCTTCATAAACTATTGAAGGGTTGTTCAGGAAAAATGAAAAAAACTGCATGTTTCGGAAAAGGCAAGGTTAAAGAAATTTGTTGGAAATATTGAAAGAAAAATGCAGAAAATGCTAATCGTGCTATCCCCGTGGTGCATAAGTCAAATCATGTATGCAGTAAAATGATTATGGAAGTGTAAGAAATAACTTAGATCTGAATTTTCTGTCATTTGATGTTCCAAGAAAACAAATAGGCAACAAATTTCCTTAGGAGAAATTAGGTTGAAAGGTTGAAAGTTTAGATTCAATAGGAAGTGAGGTATATGCATATTAATATTAGTCTATAACAATTAGACTACAGTAATCTTATCACGTACAACTATTCTGCAACCAGGATACATTTATTCTTGTCATTTGTCCACAGTTTTACTGTACCTCTGTATTTCTTGCTGCAGAGTTGTCTTAGCTATTGCCTCTTCCTTTGCTCATATTTCCCTTAGCATTACTTGGCACAATTTACATTGAATTGTTATATTAAATATATTTGATGGCTGCATTTGGTATCTCTATATGTAGGAATAAAAAAATACAGCTTGTACATGTATGCTTTAGCTACCTTACAAGGGAGCCTACCAGTTTAGATTTGCATTAGCCTGTATGGGTGCTGTCAGTAAGAGTTTCCTTTAAGAGGATGAGAGCAAGCTCTCAACTGATTCCAAATGAAAAACTCTGCCACTGTACTAAGGTGGCAGTGAGTTGGTGCTGCTGCAGTGCAGCACCATATAGAAATGACTAAGGACATTTTGGTTTGGCATTCAGCCACCTAACACAAGAGACAGGACTTTCATATGCTTGCAGAAATGGAGTGAGGATGGAATCACTGTGAGGTTCAGTTGCTGAAAATTTCATCTCATTGTCTGTATTTTGGTACTTTTTAAGGTGTAGCACATAATTGACTCTGCAAATTTTAATGAGTTGCCCAAAGTGGCCAGGACACTCATTCTTTATTTAAATTGGACAGATTTTATCAAGTATTTGAAAGTGATCGTGGTGATGTTTCACAAAATATGATGGTGATAATATTTAGCAAAATGTGCAGCAGTCAGGCTGCACAGTCTACTTCATCTTTTAAAGATAGAACAACTCTGAAACGGAAAATGAAGAAATTAGTCTTTAGTAGTTCTTTTTAAATCGTCACCATGGCTCTTATAAGGAAGTCTAAAAGAGGGCCCACTTGATCCTGTCTTGGGAAATAGTGTCTTCACATCCCATCAGCTTCTGTTCCTTTGCCATCCACTGTCTCATTCCCAGCAGGTACAATTCTGTTGTGTTTCAGTTGATGTAGTCATTTGGTGCTACTTCGTCCTTGAACAAGTCTGCTTCATTTTATCTTCTCTGCTTGTCTAAACACATTCTTCTTCTCTATTAGTTCAGGCAGCAGCAGGAACTCACCCATCAGGACCTTCCCTTGTGGACTCTGTTTTGCATTATATCCCCTGCTCAGCAGAGGAACGGATTGTTTGACTCCTATCTTGGTAGGAAAACAGAGACGAAGCAAAATGTATGTGATAAAAAAATCAGTTGAGCAGAACCCTTGGGAAATAGTGTGGAAAATAGGTAGGAAGAATGGAAACAAGAGGAACAAGTCGAACAAGAGGAATGTATATGAAAAGCAGAGCATCTATATTTATAGTTTGATTACACTGAATGAGAAACTATCATATGATTGCCTGCAAAGGTATAATACAGGGAAGAAAATTGAATAGTAAGGTGTTCTTAGGTGAAATGTGTATATATGGGAGTATTCAGCAAAGAAATGAAGATTAAAAAATCCTGTGGATGGTACAAATATCTATATATATATCTGTCTATCTATAAATACACATATCTAGCAAACTGTTTCACTATGTCACACAGAAAAAGAGATGAAGTAAATGAGATGTTATAATTCTACTCTTTCATTTATTTTATGTGCATTATTCAGCTGAGCAATGACCAAGAAACAATTGAAATTCATGTCTAAAAAACATTTAGGACTGTCTAAAAAACATTTAGAACTATCTAAAAGAGCTAGGATTCCTCTTTCTTAAAAAAAGCCATTGTATTTTAGTTGAATAAACATTTAATTCAGTTTTTTCTCTTTCTGAAAAATTATTGAGAACATAAAGGAAAAGAAATAACCTTAAACAATTTTGCAGAGAAAAAAAATGTGAGTGATAACAGACTAACAGAAAGGGAAAGAAAAGGATGAAAGAGCAGAGTCCAAAGAAATTTAAAGTCAAAAGGAACATATATGAGAGGAGTTCTTCTGTCTATAATTAACAAAGGACATTCATAAGTGCTTTAGTGTTTTTAAATAGTTATGTGAATACTACACAACAGCAAAACAGAAAAATTGCAGAGGTTTGGTTTATACTTTTTATCACAATTAATAAAGTGTTCATAAAAACTGGAAAGATAATTTCCATTATATTAGCTCACATGTTGTTTTTCAAATTTGTCAGAATACATTATTTATAGTGAAAACTTTCAAATAATCACAGAATAACTGAGATTGGAAGACAGCTGAGCAGGAATGGATTCCACAAGCAATGTCACCCAGAGCTGATTATCCAGAAGAGTGTCTAGAGTGCTTTTGAATATCATCATGGATGGAGGCTCCACAACTGCTCTGGACAACATGTGCCACTGCAAAACACTTTTCCTGATTTTCAGAGAGACTCTACAGTATTTCATTTCATGCCCATTGCATCTTCTCCTGACAATGGGCACACTGGAAAGAACTTGTCTGTGTCCTCTGCACACCCTCCCTCCAGGTATGTGTCAGCATTGATGGGTTCCATGAGCCTTCTCTTCTCCATACTGATCTGTACTGTCTCTTTAGGCCTCTTATGGAGAGATGCTCTAGTCTTTGAATCAAATTCATGGTCCTTTGCTGGTTTCTCTCATTATTTCCATGTCTCTGTTATACTGTGGAGACCAGAACTGGAACTCCAAATAAGGCATAGCCAGTTCTGTCGTCTTGAAACATGTTTCTCTTATTGATAAGCAGGATTTCATTAGTTGTTCGATACTGGGAATATGTTGTGCCTTAGATGTTTTGTCTTTTACATCTAGAAGATGGCTCATCTCAGTTTGGGACACAAAACAGTGCAGAGGAAAGAGGTTCTTGAAGGAGCAAAACTGTCGGAGAGGAAAATATAACTGCACCAATGATCTGTTGACTTCTGTCTACTTCACCAGACTTCTTTTATACTCAGATTACTTACTGACAGTCAAAGATTTCTTTCTGATTGTTGTGGTTGAGGGGGAGGTGAATTTTCCAGGAAGTTGTGGGCGAACCAATCAGTGGTCAGGTTTTGTGCTGGCACTTGGACTGGCCACTAGGAGGTTTGGACAGGCCTCTGAGGACACAAGGGGTTAAAAGCAGGGACTCCCGGGGGCTCGGCCTCTCTTGGGTCCCAGTTTCAGCGGAGAAACATCTCGGGCCTCCTCCTCTGCTCAGCCAGGAGGCTGGGTGGGGGAGGGGAGCCATGTGGCCGGGCTGAGGTAAGCCGGAGCCTCGGGAGGGAGGGAAAGAGAGTGAACAGGACTGGAGCTGAGCTGGCCCCATCCAGGATGGAGGGGGGTGGAAAACTGTGGAGCTGCCTTCCGTCCTGTTCCCCGCCCCTCCCCCACGGAGAGAGACTGCTGCTTCAGAGTTTCGAACATTGGCAGCAGCCAGCAGCCAAGAAAGAGCAGGGGG
>VXBR01003337.1:31696-48341 GCA_013400215.1 Cisticola juncidis | reverse complement strand
AAAAAAAAAAAAAAAGAAACACACAAAAAGCAAGGCTTTTGTTTTGTAGTTCTAAGCATTGCTGTTCTGACAGTCTTACTGCTTTTTAGGCTATGCAAATAATTAATCCATAGCAACAGAATCTTTGTTGGTTTTACAAATTATTCTGAACATTTTGTTTATATGACCTACAAGTCTTTTCCACCTGAAACTGCAAGGCTTGACTTTGTCATAAACGTAATACAGTGTTAGACAGTTGAAAATAGTGCCTTTAAGATTTGGAAATCCAATTAAACTTCTCAGAATTGTCAGGGTGTGGGATAGGTGAAACTCGAGAGGGAGGTTAGATAGTAAGAAGCTATGTTGGCTATTAGCAGAAAAGGGTGGAAATAAAAAGAACACAGAAAGTTTATTGAGTGACAAAAATGGGAACATTTCTTTGAAGCAATTTGAAATATCAAAAACATCCAGGAAATATTCATTCAGTGAAAGCTAGAGTTTAAGAAAATTGTTCATTCATTCACCCTCATTTGCACTGAGGGTAACTAAGCACTTGAATAGGTTGCCAAAAGATGTTGTGAAGTTTCCCTCCTTGAAAATACTCAAAAGTTGTCTGGACACAGTCCTAAGCAACACCTACAGAGGTGTCCCTGCTTGAGGAGTGAAGACAGAACAGATAACCCACAGAGGTCCCTTGCAACCTCAACTATTCTGTGATTCATAGTTCTCATAATTCCAAGAATGATATTATTCAGTAGTCTTCTGGAAAAACAAAAATTTCCTTCCAGTGCACCTGCTCTTCAGCATCAGGTTACTGATGGTTTTTAGTATTTCATTCACTTGCAAGTGATAAAAGAGGAGTGTCGCAGTGCCTCTGTGAGCCTCCTGCTCTAGCCCTCAGCTAGCCCAGGCACTGGGACAAGCGCAGATGAGGGTCGCCCTGCAGCTTCGTGAGCAGGGCTGACTCCTGCGGGCTCTTTTGCCCTGAAAGGGGCTTTGAGGAGATGTCGTTGCGGCAAGGTGGAGGAAAAAGAAAGAGGGGTCCAATCTAGGTACAGCAGAGTGGGTTTATTTGCCCAGTTCTGAGTCCCGGATCTGACCCAGACACGCGGTTTACACGGTGTTTTAAGGGAGGCAAAAGGGGAGGAAATAGGGGTGGGGTTGGCTGCTTCTAGCCAGTGGGGTACAGTCTCTGGGGAAGATGGGGGTGAAGGATGGCACTTTGGACCAGTTACAAGGAGTTGGGAGGGGAAACCAAAGGCGGGAAAAGGTTAACAAAAGGTGCGAAGGGATCAGCAAAAGGCGGGAAGGATGATGGACAAGTAACGGGCTGCCGCATAACAGCAGGTGCATACACGTGGAGAAGACCAAACAAAGGAATACCAATTAGGTGGGGGAAGGGTACATGGAACTGAACTTAACACAAAGGAATTAAACTTTACATCAAACAGAACTTATTACAGAACAACACATTTAAAAAAAACATGCACTGCCACAGAGGAGGAAAGTAAGGTGAAATCTAAGTAATGGACAGTCTTTGAATAAAGACAGGGCATATCTGAAAGTTAATCTACTAGTTCTTTATTCTGTACTTGTCAATGTTCTCCTGTAATAACAACCAAATACTTCAAATTCAGGCACTTCAGTTTCCCAAACTGTGAAATGGTTCAAATGTTTTGTTGTAACAAACTTATCCATTCATAAAATTTAAGTTCAAATTAGAAATTTTAATTTCCATTTAGGGCTGATTAAGGCAATTTAATTGCTAATAGCAAATGCAGTAGAAGAACCAATCCTTTTTTCTGAAGGTTGTATGGGGAAAAGACTGTATGCCGTGCCATAGCATTTGAGAATACTTTGAAGAAGCTTTCCTATTAATAGAAATCCAGCATGAGCTTTGCATATAAAAGAAAACAAATAACTAACAGCAGAAGACTAAATTGTCAATTGAAATGCTGCAGGACTACAGGAATTAGGATATACAAGAGTAATAGTGTATTTTATGTTGATATAAACAATTTATGCTTTGGTGAATTAATGCTTTGGTTACTACCAGTTAGTACTAGTTAAGTATGCTAAACAAGGTTTAGTATATGTTTAGCTGATGATAACACAGAAAGACAGAATTACAGAATAACAGAAGGCATGAGTTTAGAAGGGACTAAGGAGGCCATCTGGTCCAGCTTCCTCTGCTTGGGCAAGGTCACCCAGAAGCAGTTGCCCAGAACTGTGTCCGGATGGTTTTTGAAACCAGGAAGAAAGAGCACATACTCTCTCTGGGCAACCTGTGCCAGTGCTCAGTCACCTTCACAGTGAAAAAAAAAAGTGTTTCCTGACATGCAGGGGGAACTTCTTTGTGTTGTGATTTAACCTGGCAGGTGGTTAGAACATCACACATCTGCTCGTTCACTCCTCCACGCAGTCAGATGGGGGAAAGAATTGGAAGGAATAAAAAGTAAATTTCATAGGATGATATAAATACAGTTTAATAGACAGAAAAGAAAAAGATAATAACAGTGATAAAAGCATTAGAATATAAAAACCAAATGATGCACAGTGTAATTCCTTACCACCTGCTGGCTGGTGCCCAGCCAGTCCCTGAGTAATAGCTCTATGGGCAACTTCTTTTCCCCAGTTTATATAAGAGAGTGTGATGCCATTTGGTATGGAATATCCTTTCAGTCAGTTGGGTTCAGCTGCTACAGCTGTGTCTCCTCACAGCAGCTTCCTCTGCTCCCTAGTCCCTAGGCTGGTGGGACGGGTGAGAAGCTGAACCATCTTTAACAAAGAGTAAGCACAGCTTAGAAAAAAACAAAAACATCAGTGTGATATCAAGATGATTCTCATCAAAACACAGCACTGTCACAGCTACTAAAAAGAAAATTACCTCTAACTCAGATGAACCAAGGCACTGTGTTTCAGTTTGTGTACAGTCCCTTGTTCTGTCACTAGGCAACACCTAACAGTCCTCATTTCATCTACCCTCAATTCTTTTATGCATTGATAGGATTTCCCAAAGCCTTCTCTACTCCAACCTGAGCACTGGCAATTTACCTCAGATAAAATTTCCTCATAGGGGAGATGCTTTATTGTCTTAATCATTTTCGTGGTCATTGCCTGGAATTTGTCCAGAATCTCTGTCTCCAACAGAGCTACTTAAGTAGTACATTTTTTTTCCTAAGTATACTAATCATTATTCCAAGAACATTAACCCTTTACTCCTAATTGCCTGCATCAGTGATTTTTCAAGATTATTTTGAATTAAGCAATGAAGAATCCATATGATGCTAAAACTAAATGAGATTATTAAAGAGGTGGTGTGAATTTATCTGTAATGTATCGACCAAACTAATATTCTTTCTGAAAGAATAACTGAAATCCTGAAAAATGGAAAGCATCAGACAGCAAGAACATATTCCAATAGCTTTCCAGTACAATCCAAGTTACGGTGATCAAGGTATTCTCTGAGCTCTCTTTTCTCTTATTGAGTATTTGATGGCCCTCTAGCTCTTTACACTCCTCCAGGCTTTGTTTATACAGACATGCTGTGTAACCTACCCTGGATGAAAGGACGGGAAATCCCTCACAAAAGTTGTAGGTACCACAATGATTCTATCTAAAATATCAACCCTTAAACTAAATTCTTCTGCTGTCTGAGAATGTTAATGCAGTTCCTCATAGAATCTCTACCACACCTTTTATAAGACTGAGTATATAAACATGGAGGCAACTTATAGAGGTATATAAATGCAATTGATGTCTTTTCCTGGTGTTAAAAATTGAGAGCAGAAAAGGCTAAGAGGGTTTTCACGTTGGTATTTTAACAAGGATCCTTCTGGTGCACCACTTCACCAAGGTGGGATGCACTGCAGTGCACACACATGATAGAATCACAAATACAATTTACAGACCTTACAAATTAGCATAGCTAACAAGGAGGCCCCAGTAGGAGACCTGGATGAAGGGCGTGATATTCCCCCATCTGTGGAATTCCCCCCTGGATGGGCCAAATATCCATTTGTCCTAGAGAGGACCTTAGTTTACCAAGACAGCACAGGATTTTCCAGCCTCCTACTCCAAGGCCTTCAGGATGTTTGGTCTGGCCTAACTAGGCCAGAATACTAGGACTATGCTGAGCTATCAGACTTTAGGAATTACAAGTATGCATGCTAAGAACACTGAGGATACATTAAGAAAAGGCACAAAATCATCTTGGCATCATAATATAATTTTTTAAGGACATGTGCTTTTACAGAAGAGTTCAATGAAATATTAAGTAAGTTTTTACGGAATTGATATGTTTTAAAGCAATATGTCACATCTTAAAAGCAGAGGGAAGAAATAGGCACAACATATAAATACAGAAGGCAGCAAAATGAGGACACCAAAGGTATATCAACAAGTTTGCCAATTTGCTTAGATAGATTTGTATATCTTCTGCCAAAACTAGACTAGATTGTTTTCATTTGTTTTTAATTACCAAAGTTATCTGTCCTAATGTCCACATTTTACATTTACAGTTTACATTTTTTTTACATTTTTCTCCTGTTAACACAACTTTTTCTTTTACCTGAAGCTGAATACTATTTCAGTTTTCAGGTTGATATTGTGTTTTTGCACTCAGTAGTGCAGTTTTTGTCTCTTTATTTCAGTGTGCTGACAGACTATTCCATTTAATTCATACCCTCTGGGTGGCTTTCTAGAAGAGATCTATCTAAAATTATGGTTACAAACAAAAGTTTTGGAATAAATTTCCAGACACTGAAGACACATGTAACATATCACAGGGTAAGGTTGTTCTCAGTGATTGTTCAAGAAATCTTACTGATAGTTCTTCATACTGTGTTTTTGTTGCTAATATTGGAATATTTGCATAATGTGGGGGGAGATATTCTTGGCAGCATCTCGAAGAAAACATGTGGCAGAAAGAGAGGAAGGGGAGTTAAATCTGCAGCATAATTATGATATTTCATGCTAAACCTGGAATTTGGCTTGCTTTCCGTAGTGGGAGCTACTGTGACCACTTTGGCTTGCGTCTCTTGGACTTTGTACAGAGTATTTTTCAACCTTTAATCATCTGAAATGGTCAAAATGCCCCTGTGGGATTGCATTTTGTTGAAATGGTATACTCTAGGTCACCCGTGGAAAATGTATGGTTTGTCCCAAGTCTGTACCCTCCCTGCAGTATCGTGTATCTGTAACCTCATTGGCTGTAGAATGTTACCNAACCCCGAATAAACCTTCACCTCAGCAGCCGTCTGAGTCTCTTTGCCTGCCAGTACACAAACACCCATGATCCTAGGACCCCAGGGGCTCCCGGGGAACCCTCCGCGGGTTCCCCCAAAATTTAAACTGCAACATGTCCCTACTTTAGTGGTCTGAAAGAATTGTAAGGGTACTAAGTAGACAACACATTTTGGACTTCTTATCATTAGACTCAGTTTCAGAAAAGATTTAAGGAATAGTTTGTGGTGTTCCTGTGCAGTACCTGTAAAAGGCCTTCACTGATGCCTCCTCTGTAATATACATTAAATACTTGTGATTTTTTGAGGTGATGCCTAAATATTGTGTCTTCTTGATCTATAAAAATTTTGGAACCATAGTGGCTGGTTCAGATGGAAACATGGAAAATAAAGGGTTATTTACAACCAGACTGCTAACATTGCAGTTTGGAAAGTCTCCTGATTGAGCTTCTTATACTGTAATCTCAGTTTTCACTTATGTCTTGGGTAGTTCTAGCAAAATCATTCCGGTTTGAATGAAAATTCAACTTTTAAGAGAGGATAATAATCCCTAGAATAATGTGAAGCTGAGTCAGGGGTGGTTTATGTTAAATATCATTAAAAAATTTTTCACGCAGAGGATGGTTGGGCATTGGCACAGCTCCCCAGGGAAGTGGTTGGAGCACCAAGACTGACAGAGTTCAAGAAGCATTTGGCAACACTTTCAGGCACATGGTGTGATTTCTGGGGTGTCCTGTGCAAGCCAGGAGTTGGACTCAATGATCTTGATAGATCTCTTCCAACTCAGGATATTCTATGACCTGAAACTTCAAGTTAACACAGTTTATAACATAATTAAAAAATGAAATTACTAGTTTTCTCTTTTTGTCAGCAGTATAAAATTACTACTAAATAAGTTGTGTCAATGCTTAAAGGAGCAAAAATTTTTTACTTCTTTAATTCAGTCATTATAAACCTGTATTTTTAGGAAAACTTAAAGATTAGATTTTAGAAAGAATTTTGGAATTCAAACTTATTCTTAAGATTTTCTTTCCATTTCTGTGCTTAGTAAAATTTTTCCATTGACTTGGACTAGCCAAATACTGAAACAGAACAAGCCTATGCATAAAAAGTTGTTGTTAATAAATTCACATGTTATTTAAAATCACACTTTAAACGAAAAAAATCTTGGATTTTTTATCATTTTTTTCTTACAGTAGGGGGAAAAAGGTATGAGGGAGAGATCTTTATATAACAAGATTTAAAGATTAAAGTATAAATGTAGAGCATATTTATATGTGTGACAGCAATAAATACAAAGTCGAGAGTAATGGAAGCCCTATGCTAAATAGGGGAGTTTGGTCAGTTACTTAATAGTCCTCTTGAAGGAAAGAATTCTTTCTATAAAAACCCAATAGCAAAATTTTAAACAAATTGTGTTTCCTTAGTTTCTAATATGCCTATTGCTGTTGTGATCCTTGTCACCAAAATACAGTTTGAAAAATATTTAGTTTCAAAATAGTTATTTATTAAAATTTCAGGATACTATTTGATTGTAGTTAGAGTGGAGAGAAACTAAGGACAGGGCTTTTATAAAGTCTTCATTCACTTTCCTTTTAATTTGTAGGTTTGATGATTACTATGAGCATAGATTAGTACTTAGCTCCAAGGTAAGATTTGTTCCCATAAGAAATGTTAAGGGTCATTAAAATATACCAATTTTTGCTTAGCTCCAACCAATCTAGTGCTTTAGAAACACTCATCATGAAATCTATTCTTTTGAATGCTGTATGTCAGGAAATGTTATAAATATAACCATTAAACCTTAGCTGTCCCTTAGGGCCTGTTTCCAATACTTTATTCATGTAGAGTTTTAAGTAACTTGCTCAGCACTCATTTCAGTGTTATAAGGAATAGATTATACTTTACTTTACTGTTACTCATGGGATTTTTTTTGTGCTGAATAACAAACCTAACAGAAATATTCCTTTTGTAATGGACACTGGTATTGTATTACTGAACTCAGACACAGGTTGTATGAAAACACAGAAATACTGTCAAGAAATGAGGGATAAGATGAACTAAAACCAAAAGTCCCTGTGCATTTATTTTATAAAAATATATATATACATATATACAAAAATATACATATATATGTGTTTGTGTAAGTAAAAGTGTGATAACTGCTTGCTATTCACAAATAACAAACATTGTGTAGCAGTTCAGCACTAGTAGTAATAAAATGCAGCCATTTCCATATATTTCCAAAAGCATGGTAGATCAACCCTATGGAATATTCTATAGGAAGGCAGGGTGCCAGATGTGTAATTCAAGGACTATGAATTAAAATGCAGCATCAAAAAAAAAAAAAGGTAATTTCTGTAAAAACTACCATGACTAGTGCTGTACAGCAATGACACATCTGCAAGGTTTTCATTGACCCTTCTTTCTGCATGTGACCAGAAATTTTTAGAATTCAAACTCCCAAGAATTAACCCAGAAAAATCATTGTGAATTTTCCAACACATTTCTCCTGTTTGCCTGTGCTCATAACCTTCAGAGGTTTATCCTTGAGTATCTTCTGGAAACATACCTAGCACTGGTATTTCTTTTTGTTACTAGCTGTGTCTCAGTATCTATATCAAACTGTCACTTTGGCCTTTTGTACTCCAGTCCCTGTTTGCTCTTCCCTGCAATAAGTTCTCTTTATCCTTTGCTGGACAGAGGTTCCTTCCCTCTCCTCAGCTTTCTCCTTGACCTGTCTTCCAGCTTTTGTAGGACAGTAGTACATACAATAAAGCTTCCATAATGGCTCTTGAAGTCCTCCCCCCTCATAGCAGAAGCTGACAGGCAGTGTCATTATGTTGGCCTTTTCAAAAATTTTCAATTCCTTCTACTTTATGTGCTTGATGGGGAATATTTTGTTGACCTTTCTGTCTGGCTGCCTTTCTCATTTCAGCAGTCTTTGTGTGTTTCCTGTACATAAACTTCCTAAGAAAAATAAAAGTTTGAGGTCCTATTTCAGGGAATTTTTGTGGATGTCTCAGTCTCTGCTTACTTTCTTCTTTTACAAGTATCAAAGCTTCTTCAGTTCTTCATCTTGTCAGTTATTGGGCTGTTATTTGGTAATTTAGGCTCAGATTGGCCGGACTGCTTTCATAAAAAATTAGAAAATGTTTCCCTGAGATGCCTTTATACTAATTATCATAGGCACCAGTGGTTTGACAGCACAGTATTGACTGCTTCACACTGCCAGAGAGATATGCCATGGGATGGAGCAACTCTCCTGTCAGGAAAGGCTAAGAAAATTTGGTTTGTTCAGCTTGGAAAAGTAAAGGCTTCAGGGTGACCTAATTGTGGCCTTCTAGTACCTGAGGGACCCTACAAATAAGATGGAGACTATTTACAAAACCATGTAGTGAGGACAAGGGAGAATGGCTTCAAACAGAAAGAGCATAGGTTTAGATTTGTTATTAGCTGGAAGTTCTCTGCTGTGAGGTTTATGAAATAGGTTTCCTAAAGAAGCTTTGGATGCCCCATCCCCAGAAGTGTTCAAGTGAAAGAGTTGGAATTATGCAATTTTTAAGGTTCCTTCCAACCCAGGCCATTCTATGATTCTATGTTACAATGTTAAAACTTGAATGCCTTAGAATATGTAGGGATATCTTCTGCAGCAGTTGGGATGAGACAAACTGTCCAAACCCGAGTATTTTTGCATGCAAATAATACTCGAAGTCAAAAAAAGCAAAACAAACCCTTAAAATATTGCTAAAAGAAAGCCCTTAAAATAATACTATAAGCTAATCAACTCCACATCTACCTCGATTTTCAAATGAAGGTGAATCCATGTAATATTCCATTGGATTGGTGAAATGTGTAACTGAATTGGTAAAATACACAAGTACTCAAATATTAAAATAAGCAACACACAGAAGTGTGCTGGTAGATTACTGAAATATGCATCTTGAGCAGTGAATCCTGTAATATGATTTGATGACTCATTTGTAAATTCTCCTTGATATTTCAGTAAATTCAAGTGTAGAACTCACTTTGAAAGCTTTGATAGATTGTTTTATAAAGTCATGGGCATTGATTTTAATAACATGTGAAAACTAGACCAAAAATGAAGAAATGATAAAAATGAGAAATTTTCTCTGAACATAAGAAGATTCTTCCTTCTTGTTCTATTTCTGTACACAAGATTTTCAAGATCCAATGCAATCAAAATTGCAGTGGACCAAAATAAAAATGTAAAATATTGGTAGATATTGTCCCTATTTTCCAGGGAAATCTTCCAAAGGCGGAATATCAGTTTATTTTTTTATATTTGAGAGAAATATTTTTAAGCACAAGATTTTGGCTTTGCAACTTCTGTTTCCTTAACCTAGTCCAACACACTGTAATGAAGTTAATATTTCTTAAAATATCTTGCAAATAAGAATGAATATTAGTTAATTGTTTAATAATACTAATATTTATTACAAGAAGCAAAACATATTTTTCCCTGTTCATCTCCTTGCATTTCATGGTCTGCTAAGAAGGGAGAAGAAAAACTCTCTGGGTTGGGACTTCTTCCTTTCTGCATCTGAAGGAGTTGTAGATGGTAGCAGTCTCCCTAACACAGCATTTTAAATTTTTATTAATTAATATTTATTAATCAAACAATATCAATAAAATAAATAATCAATACATTTTTAGGCATAAAATACTCTCAAAAAGTCTAACAAACTTAAAAACTTCAGTGTTAGAAAAAGAAAAATAAAGTTGAAGCACAACATTTCCCTCTCAAAATTCTTTTAAAAGAAACACAGTTCAAGATGCTTTCCTAAATATAGAAATATTTTATATCAGTTTGTGAACTTATGAACCAGGAAAACTTTTTTAATAATGTGAGTGGCTATAGCTCCTGTAATAACACATGCATATCTTACTGTCCTGGTTTGAGTGGAAGTGAATTTTTTTTGGAAGCTGAGGTCAAACCAATGAGTGGTCAGATTTGAATATTGACACCTTTGGTGGCCACTGAGAGGTTGGACACGCCTCTGAGGACACCAGGGGTTAAAAGCAAGGATTCCCATAGAGACCTTCTCTTTTCCTGGCTCTGCTTTTCAGAGAGGAGCATTTCTTATCTTCTCCCCTGCCCAGCCTGGTCATGCTGGGTGGGGCCCCCCCATCCCGTGTGGCAGTGTGTTAATTTGTTTTATTACTTTTGAATGAATTCAGTTCTATGTAACGGTTCAGTTTTATGTACCCCAGCCCCCTTAATTGATATTCCTTTGTCTCCTCACAAGCAATTAACTTTCTGTTACTTGCCAATCTCCCTTCCCGCCTTTGCAAATCCCTTCCCGCCTTTGTAAATCCCCTCCTACCCTCTTCTGATTAGTCCATGTTATGTTTCCCCTCCCCTGAATCCCCCAGTAACTATCCCTGGTTGGTCAAAAGTGATCAACCACTCCCCTTGCTCCTCCCCGCTAGCCGAGTGTAAAACTGTCTGCCAGNCATGGCTGGTGGTTTTAGAAGAGAGAGGACAGCCTGGGACTGAGATGGTAACGGGAGATGAAAAGAACCCCCTTCGATTGCCAGAGTGAAGAGGAGTGGCCTATTGGGCTGGACTTTTCCTGCGTAATGTTAGCCATGGACGGACCCTGGACCCTCCTGATTATAAATAAGACTGTGTTTGGGTGGATGTTTTTTGGCTCAAAACCAGAGATGCTGTGGCCTGTTCCTGGAAACCCTCAGCCCCAGGGGTAAATATGGGGGGGACTGCTGTCCCAATATGAGAAGATGGCTGGTTTTTGGTACTTGTCCAAACATCCTTAAAGAGCCCTATATGCGGTTTTGGTCCATGCACGGCGGTGAGAGTGCTGGACATGGAAAGGAGGGTGTCACCCTGGCAGAATTCTCCGGGCAGTGCCATGGGTGACATTGGAATACGGGATGGTGGACCTGTGTTTCCTGTGGGGGTGGGTCTGTGGTGTGAGAAAGACTCTTCTCTCCCTGGATGGAATGAAGATTGTTTTTTGTCTTTTTTTAAGGGATGATGATTGTGATGGGAACCCAGGGTCGTAGAAGGTTTAAGCAAGTGGATGAGGGTAATGTGCTGGTGTCAACTGTGTGAGCATGCATGGGATGGAAATTGGGGGGAGGAGAAGAAGTGTTCTTGGAGGTTTTCTTCTCTGCTTTTAGGTCGTTGGGTTTTCTTTTTCTATTTTCTGTTATGTAGTTTAATAAAGTCTTTTTTCTACTTCAAGTTCTAGGCCTGCTCTGCTCTGTGCTTGGTTGAATCTCACAGTCACTCATTGGGTAAAATATACGCTCCTGGGTGCATTGGCATTTGGTCCAGCGTCAACCCATGACACTTACTGAGGGATACCTTTTTAATCTGATTATGTTGCCAAATATACACCAAATATACATCAAAAATTAAAAAATACATTGTCAAATTTGTTTAAAAAACAAGCATTTTTTCCAGTTTGGAATACAAGCTGTCACCCAGCAGAAACTCACCTTGTCAGACTACCATCTTCTTTTCCTTCACTTACTTTAGTGCCACTCAGTTTCTTTGAAGTAAATAGACTTCATGCAGTTAGATGTCAATGTCTCTTGCTCTAATTATTTGTCTTTTTTACATTTATACCCATGTACCACTAAATTACTGTCCTCATTTTAAGCAGGAATTTTTTAGACATAACCTTTACATCTCTTTCAGGAAACAGAAAGAATGATCTAAGAATAATTCATTCCTATATTGCTAATGAGCAGAAAATATCTTGCTAAGAAATAAAAACAAATAATGTCCTTTGATTTCTGACTAAATTGCATAATATGCAGATTCAAAGGTCCTTTGGAGACGTAAATAAAATGTTACTCTTTTATAAAATGCTGAAAAGTCAGTTTTTTTGTTCCATGGTATCACACAATAGTGCTAATTATTATTATGAATGTTTAACAGTGACTATTGTTTACAAATGTCACCCATGTATTAATGCTGTTTGAATTTGTAAGCAAGAATGTTTCCAAACAATCAACCAAAATGGCAATACTTTGTTTTTTACTCTAAACAATGTAATTGTTTTCCATAAATAATGAGTTACATTTACTGGGTATTTCCCCAAGGAGAAGAAATGAGTGGAACATAAACCCAACAGTCTGAATTCAGTCATTAGTCAGCATGTACATGTTAAATGTATATGTTCATAAAATCCATAACTCGCTTCCTTCTTTCAGTCAGACTAAATGATTCTTGATCTGTGCTGCTTATTTTTATCAAATTTTTCCTATCCTATCTATGGGCAATACAAAGATGACAAAGTTTGGCTTACTTGGTTTGAAATACATAAATATTTCAAGAAATAAATGTTGCTAAATAGTGCTTTTGAGTGTCTCTAGCATCAGGCTTTTAATCCTTAAGAGAGCAGCTGGCTCCTTCCAAAGGCAGTGATTTTTGCTGTTTATGATTCCTAATGCCATGTCCCAGAGACTCTTCTCCTGGACTGAGAAGGTCAGTTCAGAAGGTCAGTTTCCCCTTGTGGCATAACACTGTTCTCAGCAAGAGAAGCCACTGTGCTGTCTTCTCCCATGGAAGCCCAGGGGAGATTCGAGTTCTGATGTTCTAGTATGGCTTAAACAGCTGGTTCTTGATCATTCTTGTGTATTCTTCAGTATACAATTGTTTCTTATGTATGTAATATTTCCTATATACGTAACTGGTATCAAAAGGCAGCAGGGACAATACCTGTGTGAGGTGTGAGCAGGCTGAGTTTTACTGGTGGTACAACTTCAAGAGGAGGTGGAAAGGTTAAGGAGCACCAGGGTATCTGAGGAGGATTGGCTGATGGAACTGCTCTGTGCCAACCCTGAGGCAGGGTAGCAGCCCTAGAAGCCACTGCCTCAGGAAGCAGAGGACCCCCTATGCTCTCCCTCACAGGCAGGAAGGGACCTAAGAGACAGGGAAGAGTGGAGGCAGGTCCCTGCTTGAGGGAGCAGACAAATCCCCTCTTGGTCTCCTTTCCCACACTGGTTGACCCTATGGAAAAGATATGAGGCTCTGGAAACTGGAAGTGAGCAAAATTATAAGGTAGGAGAAAGACCATCTTGGAGGTTGCCTAGCATGAGTCAGCCAATCCCATGTGTTGCAACTAGCTTTACGAAGCAAAAAAGAATAATTATTGTAAGCAACTCCCTTCTGAGGGGCACAAAGTACTGACAGGACACATCCACAGGAAAGTTTGCTGCCTCCCTGAGGCCTGGGTATGGGACTATACTAGGAAACTCTGATTTTGTATGGCCCCTCATACTCTCTCTCTAACTAATATCACTCTCCATTAGTTGTCCAAGTTGGTGGTGACGAGATTGGAGGAAGAAGGCAGAAGAAAATCAAAAGGGACTTTAAGGAACTAGGGAATTTTGTCAAAGGTATAGGTGCAAAAGATGTGTTTTGAATTGCTTCAGGATCAGGCAGGAATATTTTGAAGCTCACCGCTTCAACAGAGAAGAAATACTAGCACATTATGAGAGAGTTAAAGCCACTTCAGAAGTTGTTCCTACTGAAACACAGCTCCTCTTGGTATCACAACTATATATGCTAAACTGGATGTGCAAAGGGAACATCCTCTCTGCCTTCCAAAGTAAAAACTGTGCATACTGAAAACCTACTTCCTAGGAACTGGCTGGACACTGCTGCCTGATAGAAAGTAGAAAATAAATCTTTGGTTTTGCTTTTCCTCAGCCTTTGCTTACCCCACCCTTCCTCTTTCCCTATGAAACTTCCTTTATCTTGACCCACATGTGGATTTTTAATCTCTAGTCCTGTTGAGGAGGTATGGAGCAGCAGCTTGTGACAGCCACACGAGTTAACCCACCATGGTAACTTTTGAATAAAGTGAAGGACAGATAGTAGTCCTCATCTAGGGACGTATAGACTCTAGTAAACGGCACAAATAAATCTTGAGAGGGCTCAGGCTTCCAAAGCTCTGTGGTAAAAGGAACCTTTAAAAAAAAAAGTCTTACAAAGGCCACACAAGTTTGCTTCAAATCCTTTTAAGATTTACCATGGAGAAATATTTAACAAGAAGAATTCATTTCATTTTGCTTTTCCTACATCACACACTCGTACAATGCTATGAATCTTTTTTCAATTCTTCTATCTATCAGGGTTTCTAAAACATAACAGTGACAGTGCAGAAATGAAAACTGTTTCAATACGGCAGCACCTTCCCTTTTTCTGTATTTGATCTATTGCCTGAAGGAGTGGTTGACTGTCTTTTCATGATCAGTTACTTTGAGTGTGTGAAAAATAATAATAATAATAATAATAATAATAGTAACAGTAATAATAATAATAATAATAATGATGATGATGATGATGCAATCATTGACCTGATTTTACCAGCCAGTTGCTAATTGTATGTTTGGCAGTAATTACGCAGTACACAAAAGTATCTTCAGATTAATTGACTTACCAATGTGGTTGAGGAACCTGCAGTGACACCGAGACAGGCTGTACCTGTCCCACAGACACAACCAAGGCCAGGACAAGGCAATGGGTGCTGTGATGGGTCAGGTGTGGTGTGAGAGGAATGTCTTTTGTGACGATTAGCAGAGCAGGCTGAGCAATGCCAGGACAGCAAGGGAGCCTTAAAACTGAAAATGCAGCTTTGCAGAGACTGGAGGCTGAGGCAAGGAGAGAGGAACAAATGCCACCTCCAGCCTGCACATGGCTAACAGCACAAAGCAGGCTGCTGCCCAAATGTTTTTGCCAGTCTTGACGGCACATTTGTTAATCCATTTTCCATTTTTCTGCTTTGCAATGAGAAACATGGGCTGCTCCTGAAGTTATTTTGAATGTAATGTGGTGATGACTTAGTCAAATGAGTAACTCCAAGTGACAGGATAGAAGGAAGCTTTGTAAATTTTCTTGAGCTTCACCCGCCCTATCTGCTTGAAAGCTCCTCAAACATTTGAATTATTTGCTTGATGTAGTCTCTGTTTTGTTTAAAAGGAGGCAAAATAAGTGAAGGCATTGATTTGGGATATCTGGCAACATTTTTCATTGACTGTTAAAATGTGAGATAGAGAATACTTCTATTATAGCAACAATGTGATTATGTGCAGACAGTTTTATCCTCAATGGTAACTTTTTAGTGTATACAAATTAAGGTCCTTTAAACAGTGCAACAGATATAAATAAATGGGCATACATTAAGTAAACTTTTAAAGTGCTAACATCAAGAATATTTACCAAATTTAAAGCAAATAAATTAAATAAAGAAATGTGAGTGATAATATCATTCATCTTTGCTTTTTCTAAACTTTTTTGATTGGTTTGAAAAATCATTTTTAGAAAAGAATGACAAGCTTGAGTAAAGGATAATATATTGTGCTAAGTGTAGGAAGCTCTAAATTAAAATTCATTACATTCAAATAGTGATTGTTGTAAATATTCATGTATTAAAATCAAATGCTTTAGCTTCTTCATTTTTCATTTCTTTGGCCATATGTGCGTTAAAGATGTTGAGTAATTCATCCATCACTTGGCAAGTTTTACAAACCTGTGTTTGCAACATGTAGAACACAAGGCAAAAATATCAGCTGGGAGACAAACATGCCTTTGATCTTTTTTTCTTTTTGGCTTATTTTTAATTTTAATTGTGGTTAAGATTTTGGCTGGGAAAAATTAAGTGTGGTATAATGATTCAATAAATGTTCTGTGTTGAAGCTCAAAATATGTGTTAGCAATACTTTAAAAACCTGAGTCTTGACAACAAACTCCCTGTGTCCTGAAGCCTGTGATGCCAATTGTTCAGGATAATTGAAAATGCAAGATGGCAACAGTCCTCTATTTGACATATTCTGTTAAATAATCCAAAATACTTAAAACCTGTATGTTAATTGTGGAAAGAAGTTATGGTATGGAGCTAACAGCCACCATGTGCCTTTTTCAAGAGAAAGAATTAAAGACGATGTTGCTTTTATTCACTTTACTGAAGTTATGGTGTAATTTCAAGAATGAGTCAGCAAGAAGTCTCTAATTTTGGTGATGGCATGTACACAAAGTTCTGCAGGATCTGAAGGAATGAGGCAATATGTATGGTATCAATCTTTTTAGCTAAGTCACCAGAAAGTCATTTACATTATGTCAACATTTCTGCATTAGACTAGAAGAGAAGTAAAAAGGAGAAGAAAAGTAAAAAGCAGAAAAATCCTCTGTCCAAGTGAAATTTGATGTAAATATTTGTAAGAATTACAAAAAATAATAATGCTTTTTTAATAGAAATTAATATTTGCATGAAACAGGCCACAAGCAGGATGTTCCTCACAGAGTAGAGCAGAAGATCTTTTTTTTTTATCCCTAAAAAATACCAACAGGTACTCTATTGAAGACCTTTGTAGTCATATTGCACTGCTAAAACAACATGTGTCTGTTTGCATGTATGGGTACATAT
>VXBR01003337.1:2020-31617 GCA_013400215.1 Cisticola juncidis | reverse complement strand
TAACTTTAGGCTTAGGAGGTTGTTGATTCTTTTATTTTATAGAACAACATAGAAAAGATGCTTATTTACTGATCTCCCTCATCTATGAGTATGGTGTTTGGTGTATATATTGCTTAAATATTGTCAAATGGGTGAAATTAGTGCTAAATACCTATGAAAACCATAGAGTATGATTTTCTTCACCAAGCACTGAGTTCAGCTCCACAGAAACAGAGTCAGGACCTTAAGATATCAGAAAGTGATATGCTAATGATGAGAGGGCATTTTGTCTGAACAGCTTAGGTAGAGACAAAAATGGTTCTGCCCTTGACCTTATCCACTAATGGAGTAGCTGTTTACATGCATTTCATGTTCAGTACATTTTTACAGTGATTCTGAGCTCTGTTCATTAATATGGAGAAAAATACACTGGTTTGATTTAGCATTGTACTCCAGGAGAGAGTAAAAATTATCTTCAGCTATTGTTACCCTCTGTTATGGCCAAAGCAGTTACTCATGCCTTGTTCTCCAGAAAAATGGCTACTCAGTTTATGGTTAAGCTTAACAAGAAGTTTTTGTGACCTTCTTTATGGTTCTTTAAAATACAAAATTTGTTCTACAATTATTTCATGTGAATACTAATTCAACAATATACAAATACCCACCTCATGTTTAGTAAACTTGAGTGTAATAAGTCTAGTTCTTGCTCCTGAAGTTTAGTAATAATCTATTATAGCAACATGCTACTCAAGTAGCAATGTTGCTAGTCGTAGCAGGATCCATGTCACCTTCTGTAGATAAAATCTCCTTGGTTTTAATTTGCTATCAAACACATTTTATAGACTGCAAACTCATTAGTAAAATCAAAAGTGCTATCTTTTGCTATTAAGCAAATTAGTGTTAAATTATTTATAGGCTAAGTAAATTAGGACTCAAAGAGTGTGCCTTTGTCTGTGTCTTTGTGTGTGTACTCTGCTCCAAATTCCCTCACAATAAGATTAATACTAAATCACAAAGTAAAGAGTAAACAAGGATACATTAGAGAAGCTCTTCTGCTCAGGTGACAGCTAAGTCTCAAGTATGTCTTGCACAAATCTGAAGTCTCTCTTCTTACCTGACAATAGTCTTTTAAACCTAAATGATAAAATACTTCAAAACTCACTTCTATGCCTCTATTTTTCTTCAGTACAACAAATAAATTTTAAGGATACTTGATGGAAATTCTGGAAATACAATATAAAGTATCTGCAAGTGATGAAAAGAAAATTAATTACAATTGATCCACAGTCATATACACATAAATAACTACTTTCAGAAGATATCAGTCTGAAGTAAGGGTTTTCTGCATATGTTAATGTATTTAGTTTGAGAACTTTTATTTGGCTTTGATAGTAGAATACTCCTTGGATCATTATGCTGTTTATTCTGCCTGAGACTAGTCAAGTAAGAAAAGTAGCATCAAATCAAGGCCATGCAACTAATTGATTTTTTGGTTCGTTGGCTGAATGAAACAAATGTGGAAACAATTGGGTCTAATGGTTTGGGTTTTCATACTGAGAACAAATAAACAAAAAGTTTTAAATTCATTAAATATTTGATATTCTTGAAATAATTCCTAGTGTAGTTCAGTTATGCCTTAAAAATTTTCATTTTGGTAAACAAGTAGACCTTCTCTGTATTTAATGCAGATATTTGTTGCTCATTTTTATTGCAGTGGCAATAGTAAGATATTTTTACTTCATAGTGCATCAAGTATGGTTTTTCAAAAGTAAGTGGTTCAGCTCTATTTCCATAAAACATATTTTCTATATATTTCTATTATTATTATATGTTTGATGATAAAATATCCTTATCATGTCACTGTCTTTGTAATAATAAACATTACTTTCTTCTCTTGTAGACCTTTTTGCCTTTGTTAAAATAAAATTCTATTAATCACTACTTTAATGCTTGAATTTCAGGATGAAGATGTGATTCCTTAAAATTTCTTCCAGACAGCATGAGTCATGCAATAAAATATTTATTACTGTTTCTAGCACTTTTGGAAGAAAAATGAATTTAAAAAAATAAAGCATTATTATATATACCTAATATATTGATGATATCAGTCTGTAAAAAGTTTCAGGGTTCCATGATCTATTCTTTATGTGCCAGTCTTGTTCCACCATCCTTGCATGTGTTCAGTACCAAGA
Source organism: Cisticola juncidis (assembly GCA_013400215.1). Lineage (NCBI taxonomy): Eukaryota > Metazoa > Chordata > Aves > Passeriformes > Cisticolidae > Cisticola > Cisticola juncidis. The sequence continues at coordinate 29,446 of VXBR01003337.1, read as the reverse complement.
TTTTACCAGAATTATCTGATCTATATACCCCTCTCTTTCATGCACTGGCAGGTACTGACTGAGGTCTAAAACCATATCACCAGTCAATGTTAAAATTTTAATTTCAGCCAAATGTGCCTTTCAGTTGTGTTTTCAGCCAGAGAGAAAATCCACCACAGCATGAGCATTTCAGGGGTTTTTAGGAAATCCTTGATGGCAACTTTCTAAAGGTGGCTGGGGAGGCAACAGATCTTATACTTACAAACAACAAAGAATTTTTTGTCTTGTGAGGGCCAGGGCAGCCCCTGCTGCAATAATCATGCAGGAGTGCAGGATCCTAAATAGAAAAAGCAGGACTAAAGTCAGAATCACATACTTCAGAGGAGCAGCCTTTAGTCTCTTCTCTGATGTGCTTGAAAGAACCCCATGGAAGACTGTCTTGCAGGCAAGAGAGTTTCAGGACAATCCATTGATGCTGAAGATTGACATCCTCCAGGATCAGGAATTTGAGCATGTAGATGAGCTGGAGATTAAACAGAGGCTATGGGAGGCCTGGATGGATGGACAGGACCTCCCAGTTAAACACAAAAAAGAAGTTTAAGAGAAGTGAAAAAAGCACAGGCAATTGATTTGGGAATAATGCAGAGATGTGTCAGTGTCCAGTAGAGCAGGAATAGGATTAAGAAAGCTAGGGCCCACGTGGTGTTAAATCTGTCAAGGAACACAGGTGGAAGAAGAAAGGATCCCACAAGTACTTAAGTAGCAAAAAGAAGGGAAAATGTGGCCCTGATGCTGAATGGGGAAGACAACAGTGACAAAGGACACAGAAAAGGCTGTGATACTCAATGCCTTCTTTATCTCTGTCCTTACTAAGCAGGACAGCCTTAAGCAACCCCTGGATGCTGAGAGTTTGGAGCAAGGAGGACTTCCCCTTGGTGGGAAAAGTATCAGGTTAGAAACCACAAGCAAACCAGATACATACAAATGCACAGGACATGTGATGGCCCTGAGTAGTGAGGGAGTCAACTGATGCCATTGTGAGGCTGCTCTTGGTCGTCTCTGACAGGCAAATGGGCGAGGTTCTTCAGAAATGGAAGAAAGTAAATGTTCTGCCTTCAAGAAGGAGTAGTAAGAGTGTCTGGGGAACTACAGACAGGTCAGCCTCACTGACCCCTGGAAGATGATAGAGCAACAAATCCTAGACACCATTTCCAATTACATGAAGGACAAGAACTTGTTTGGAGAAGTTGGTATGGACTTGCTCAAGCAGTGGAACTTTCTTCAATGAGATGAGAAACTTGGATGAGAGGAGGTTAGTGGATGTTGCTTATCTAGATATGATCTCTCCTTTAGCATTCTCATAGACAAGATGATTAAGCATGAATTGGGAGGTGGACTAGTCAAAACTAGTTCAAAACTACTGTTTAACTGGAGGTTGATCCAGTGCTTTTTCCTTCAAATCAGTAATATAAAATATGAAATTAATTCCAACACATTTTACAACCATAGGAAGAAGCCACTTGCTCTTAAATTTCACATAATTTTAACTAGCTTAGTTAGTATTATGTGTAACACCACCGGAATCAGTCTGAGCTGCTTCCTACTTTCACTTCCCAGTGCAATTCCAACTCCAGCTGCAAGCACCTTCTCCTTTGTTTCTACGAGTAATAGTGCTTTTTAATACTTTTGTTGATGGATTCAAAATGCCAAGCTGGGAGAAATCTAATCCAACAAAAACAACAACAATAAAAAATACTGTCTCATGTCAAGAAATGGAAATGGATGACTTCTGCATGAAAGACAAGGCTTTACAATAAAATTTTGTATTTATACGGCAGTGATTTATAAGCCCAGAACATTTTTGCTATTCTGTCCCAAAGAGATTGAAGTTTTAAGTCCTCTTCAGGATTAACATGAATGTAGAGATCTTCCCTTCATCCCACTCTCCCCTTGATCCAATGAGTAACTTGATTTCTCTACATCTACTTAAATCTACACAATCCCTGACCCTTCAAGTCTGTCAATATCTGACATCACTAACTTCTAATCAAGACCTGCTCTCAAAACTTGTCCATGTTTCTTGCGTTACTATTTGTCACTTGATCTGACTCAATCCTCTACATAGAATAAAGAAGAAACAAAAGTGTTTTAAAGAGAATGCACTGTTTAGTTGGTGGCAATTCAAGGTTTTTTTCTCTAGTTGAAATATTTCATTCACTAGTGGATTTAGTAATTTATCTTCACAAAAATTACAAGATTGTTTAGATAAACAGAACACCAGTCCTATTTTCTCCTAAATTATTTTTCTTGTGAGAGGTGAATTTTAAGGGACAGTGAAACATAATTTCTAGTGATCCATTTAAAATTATGGTGCTGCAGACAATTATTTGTCAGAAGGAAAGGGAGGAATGCTGTTATTGGTTTTTTCATGGAGTGACTCTTGCTCTGTGAAGCATCATTTACGGTTCTAGAGATAAATCAACAGGGCTGTGCTCTAGCAGACAATCTTATCTTTTAAACAAAATAGTACTGGGTTGGTTTTAGTAATGTGATATCTCCATTGATGTGCTGTATGTTTTATTCATGCTGTGTATATATTTAAGCTGAGTACACAATAATTATAAAATAATGAATAAGGTTTATTAATTTTTGGCAATGTTTAAAAGATTTACATTCATAACAATTAAACACATTGCATTGAGTTTGTAGTCTTATTTTAGTTCAATAATGTTTAGATAAAAATGTATTTAGTTACCTATTTTATTTTGTGAAACTCAAACAAGATCAATATAGATCTTGTTTGATCCAATTAAAGTTTGGGTTGTTTCATTTTGGCAAAGCAAATTAACCTAGTAATCAAGGCTGATCCTTCTTCTTAGCATTTACTGTGGATGGATTTTGAAACCTATGACAGTGTGATGATTTTGGCTGATGAGGAGTTAATTTTCATAGCAGCTATTATGGGTTATGTTTTGGACTTTTGGTGGATATGATGTTGGTACCAGAGGCATGTTTTAGTTGTTGCTGAGCAGTGCTCACAGCAACAAGGCCTTTCCTGCCCCTGACACTTCCCCACCAGCGAGGGGACTAGGGGTGCTCAAGGAGCTGGGAGAGGACACAGCTGGCCCCACTGACCAAAGGGACCATATGGCCATAAGGGCTTCATGCTCAGCATATAAAACTGGGGGAAGAAGAAGGAAAGGGGGACATTATTAGTGATGGCATTTTTCTTCCCAAGTAACCATTTAAAGTGATGAGGCCCTGCTCTCCTGGAGATGGATGAATGCCTGATTGCCCAAGGGGAGTAGTTAGTGATTCCTTGTTCTGCTTTGCTTGCATGTGTTGCTTTTGTTTTCCCTCTTGAACTGTCTGTATCTCAGTATAAGACCGTTCTCACTTTTACTCTTGGATTGTCTCCCTCATCCCACCAAGTGAATGAGCAGCTGTCTGGGGCTTTGTTCCTGGGGCTCTGTTGCTGGCTACGGAGAGATACAAATAAAATCATTATTAACCTGTTGATGCTTTACTTATGGATGATAGGATAGTCACATTTGTGCCAAGGCTTTTTTTAATTTGTGAGAAAATAAGGAAAACCAAACCAAACAAACAAACAACCCACTCCCCCAGAAAAAAGAAAAATAGAAAATCAAAAGAAAACCGTATTTGACAGTGGTCCATCTTCAGGGGAAATTTTGTTTCTGAGTCTAGCTTAATAGAGACTGTCATGCAATTTCAAAAATCTGTGAAAATTTTCATTTCACTGAAAAGAAAGGTCAGAAAAATTATACAGCTTACTGCTTCTCAGTCTTTAATTAGTTCTGTTAGTTGCCATAAAAAGGTCATTAACAATTTTATATATTGTGAGGAAGTTCTAGCCTAAATATTTTCAAAAAATGCATCTAGTTTTTATTTTGGACACGCAAAGAAATATTGATGCTAGATTTGTACTTCTTAGTCTTGTGTCCAGATGACATCTGGAGGCACTTAAACAACAGAAAAATCTTGATATTGCTGAGATTGCTCTTAGAGATGTAGGATTTCTTCTACAGGTACTCTAAAATATTCAAAAACAAAAATGTAATTTTTCTTGGCGACCTTATGATCTAAATTTTAAAATGAGAAAACAATTGTTAAACTCATCAAATCATGTATGTTAGGTTATCTGACTAGGAAAGAGAATAGTGCGATCATGGAGTAGAAGATAATAAAATCTTACAAAGCATTTAGGACACTTTTACCTGGTGGAAAAAGCCTTCTGTTTCAAGCAGAAGATGTTTTTTCCTAGGTACATGATATTTTTAAATGAAAGACCTTTATTTCTAGATATTTTTTTCAGAAGAAATTTTAGAAGTCTTCTGAAGATTGTTTGTTAACCTTTGGAAAACAAAATGAAGCCTCACAGTTCCTTCCATCTTACTGTAAGTATAAATGTGTGATTTAAACTACCATGGAAAGTGAATAGGAAGATAGGGTTTTTTTTTGTAAAGATAGATTAGAAAATTCCATAATCACTTTATGGAAGTGGGTTGATTTACATTTCTGTAAATCATTTCATGAAATGTATATTAATGCAGAATTTCAGATTCAGTATGTGCCCACTAAATTTAAATGTGTTATAAAAATTCTTGCAGTGAGACTCATTTACATAGTTCAGTGCATTTCTAACTGTTCACATAATAGAATGTGTTATACCTTTCTGTCAAGTACAATGGTGATAGCACTGAGCACAGATTAAGGCTCTACTAGGTAAGGTTTGATAGTACAAGAAAAAAATTACAAGATGCACTCTGCCTAACTCTGCATGGTTGAAAGTGAAGTAAATAATGCTTTTAACTTGAGTAGAAAGATGACTAGTGTGGTAGTGCTACAACTAGAAGAATAGAATGCTCTTATGGGGGCAAGGAAAGTCAGATCTGTACAGTAAATATTAGCATTTAAGTACACAGCCAAGCCATGATGTAGTTAGAGAGAGAATTGCCGGGTTTTGAGTGACACAATACCACTTCCATTTGAATCTTTTATCACTAGAAATTACCTGGAAGTTAGGAAATTAGTTTGTAGCAACTATTTTATAAAGTAAAGCATAAATGAGGGACTATATACCCAAATATATGTGCATACACCTGAAGTATCTTCTATAGTTTCTCAACAGTCAATGAAGGAATCATGTATTTTTGAAAGAGTATTTGTTAATAAAACCTGCACATTTTTTATTAGATTTATGCTAAAATACCTATAACATTCCAAATCAAAAATTCCAAGACAACAATCCTATTTTCTGTAATTTAAAAACACCTTGCTGGGGGATTTAGTTATCACTTGTGTCTGGTTTTCTTTTAATGTAAGAATCAGAGATATAAGCTCAGATAAGGTTATTGCAGACATTGTAGTATTTAGTGCATTTATGCAATTTATGAAATAAAACAAAATTCTAAGAAACTGAAAGCCAAAACAAGCCTGTGATTTATATGCAGACTCTGGAAAAGTAAATTTGTGTGAGCAAAATTCTTATTCCTAATATATAAAGATGTAATTTTTCACATTAATGTGTAACTTGGTTTTTTGTGTTACAAAGATTTGGCTCTATGATAAGGATATTATTGACATTAGAAAAATGCTATTGCTATCTCCTAAATACCACTACTATGTTTCAGAGTATCTGTAACAGAGTATTGCTTTAAAAGGTTTAAAAATTCATATCAAACATGAGATTGCATTTTCAGAGACTGAATAAAAGAAGCTAGTCATCTAGGTTATTTCTTGTGTTCACTAATGTTGTTATTGTTTCTGAAATCAGTAGTGGTTTTTTGCCTCCTAAAATATGGGAATTGAATTTTTCATATTTTCTTAAATACCAACTATTGCAAAATTTCAAGTCTTCCCCCATAAAATCCCATGTCTTCTTATAATATTCTTGAGGGGGAAAAAAAACCCGTGACAGCAATCCTTCTAGGTCTGACTTCAAATTATTATCCTACAAACAACACTAAGGGATAAAATAGGTTTTGCTTAGTTGTGCAGTTCTACAGGACAGATACTTGTATATTTTTATGGATATACATTATTTCAAAGCATTCTTTATGTCATTTCATCTTGATAGATGGATAATGATTTACATAATTCAAATGTATTTTTCCATGGAAAATGAAAAGAAAACAGATTAGATGAAGTGTTTAAAAGTGATGGTAACATCTACAGGAAAGTAAGAATATTAAAAGTTAAAGAATTCATGTGAAGGAAGCCATATCATCTTTTCCTCAAGGAGTTCTGCTTTGGAAAAAGAAAGTGATATTCTTACATTTTTTTTTTGTTATGGCTAAATATGTCGCAGTGCCTCTCAAAGCCACTGGCTTTTGCTCCAGACTAGCCCAGGCACTGAGGCAGGCGCAGTCGGGGTTCAGCCTGCAGCTGCGTGAGCAGGGCTGACTCCTGTGGGCTCTGTGACCCTAAAAGGGTTCGAGGAGATGTTGTTGCGGCTGGGCAGAGGAAAAGAAAGGAGGATCCAGTGAGGGTGGCACAGAGAAGGTTTATTAACACGACTCTGAGCCCAGGACTGGACCCAGACTCTGCTCTGACACAGGGTTTTAAGGGAGACAAAAGGGGAGGAGAAAGGGGTGGGGTTGGCTGCCTCTAGCCAGTGGGGTACAATCTCTGGGGAGAATAGGGGAGGAGGAAGGCACTTCAGACCAATCATAGAGAACTGGGAGGGGAAAACTAAAGGTGGGAAAAATGATTGACAATTAACTGACAAACCTAAAAATACCTGTTATGAGGGAGAAGGAGAGGATCAAAGGAATATTAATCAGGTGGGAGTGGGGGTACATAAAACCGAACTTATTACAGTAAACTGAATTTTACATATAACAATAAATTCAAAAACATACACCGCCACATAAATAGGTCATTTTTAACTCAACATCTCATCCTATAGCTTTGGGCAGTTGTGAAGTTGTGCATAGCACAACTAATTTCTTTGTAATAGAAGTATCTTGTTTTCTGAATTCTGCTCTTTATGTTTCTTTTCAGACACCCTTGTTTTTATTTACAGAAAAGAACCTTCTATTAACCAGCTTTCTTTTCAGGTTTTATACTTAATTAAAAATAAAAAAAGGCAACCTCAGAATCACCAATCAACTTGTAATCACCTTTNATTATCTAGTTTTAAATTTCTAGTATATATGTGGAATATATATATATGTATATATATATATGTATATATATGTATATATATTTATATATATATATACTTGCTGTGAGAATGTACATCTGTGCTATGAATTAAACACCTTATACTGGTTAATTACATATTTTATTTTAACTTACAGTTTGCTGTGTGGTCTATGTGCTGTAGTCCTAAACATTCAAATATATCCCAGACATTAGCCTTGGACTAAGGGAGTTCCTACTTCCTGTCAAAGCTCAAAAGGTGGAGTATACATCAGACAGTTTAGATTTTTATCTGAAAACATGACATAAAATTAAATCTGTTTAGAAGATATATAGAACAACAACAGCAACAACAAAAATCAGTCTTAATGGCAATCAAAATCACCCATTTTTCTCTATCATTTATTTTGAAGGTATGATGTCTAATAGTAATCATTAATCTCAGATACATTCTTAGAGGTGTTTCAAAGATTTTAATTATAACTACCATCTCTGAGTTTCTGGCAATAACCATCTTNGGAGAATAGGGGAGGAGGAAGGCACTTCAGACCAATCATAGAGAACTGGGAGGGGAAAACTAAAGGTGGGAAAAATGATTGACAATTAACTGTCAAACCTAAAAATACCTGTTATGAGGGAGAAGGAGAGGATCAAAGGAATATTAATCAGGTGGGAGTGGGGGTACATAAAACCGAACTTATTACAGTAAACTGAATTTTACATATAACAATAAATTCAAAAACATACACCGCCACATAAATAGGTCATTTTTAACTCAACATCTCATCCTATAGCTTTGGGCAGTTGTGAAGTTGTGCATAGCACAACTAATTTCTTTGTAATAGAAGTATCTTGTTTTCTGAATTCTGCTCTTTATGTTTCTTTTCAGACACCCTTGTTTTTATTTACAGAAAAGAACCTTCTATTAACCAGCTTTCTTTTCAGGTTTTATACTTAATTAAAAATAAAAAAAGGCAACCTCAGAATCACCAATCAACTTGTAATCACCTTTGGACATTGATTTTATGCCAATCCTCTAACAGTATATTTTATGCAGTCTCATAAAATTAAGCTGTAAAGAACTAATAATGTCCCCTAGCAGCACAAATAAAAAAACCAAAACAGATAACTGCATATGTGACAGTTGTTACTTTCACAAATATGTGCTAGAATACAGCATTCCCTAAATACATAAAAACAAATTAATATTGTGAATCAAACATTTTTCCTCTTCAAAAATCTTAATTCCCTTTGTGTGCTGCATTTCTCGACAGCTTTTTTTTTTCTGTTTCCATTTCCAGGTCTCCTGCACTCAGACCAACTGTTTTTTTTCAGTGGGATAACTACACAGAGGGCCTGATAGATGAAAATTATTGTTCTCCAGAAAGACTCAGACTTCCTGTGGTATTCTACAGCTTATGGTAGGCATTATATAGTACCTACCATAACTCTATGAAATGCAGGCAAAAAGCTTAAAACTGGAAAAAATTATCTAGTTTTAAATTTCTAGTATATATGTGGAATATATATATATGTATATATATATATGTATATATATGTATATATATTTATATATATATATACTTGCTGTGAGAATGTACATCTGTGCTATGAATTAAACACCTTATACTGGTTAATTACATATTTTATTTTAACTTACAGTTTGCTGTGTGGTCTATGTGCTGTAGTCCTAAACATTCAAATATATCCCAGACATTAGCCTTGGACTAAGGGAGTTCCTACTTCCTGTCAAAGCTCAAAAGGTGGAGTATACATCAGACAGTTTAGATTTTTATCTGAAAACATGACATAAAATTAAATCTGTTTAGAAGATATATAGAACAACAACAGCAACAACAAAAATCAGTCTTAATGGCAATCAAAATCACCCATTTTTCTCTATCATTTATTTTGAAGGTATGATGTCTAATAGTAATCATTAATCTCAGATACATTCTTAGAGGTGTTTCAAAGATTTTAATTATAACTACCATCTCTGAGTTTCTGGCAATAACCATCTTTTGTAAATGCAGCATCTTTTGTGATGGCCACCCCACTGCAAGTATCTCTAAATTTTATTTTTGTTCTGTTTTCATATGTATAATTTCTTATGTAAGTCTTTGTAGAGTAGCAGCATATATAAGTATCAGTTATGGAATCAAAGAGCACTGGGATGGGAAGATTTAGAGGTCTAATAAGCCAGATCAGTTTTCAACTATAAAATGAAGTACAATCACTAATGACACACTATGTAGAAGTAGTCAATCCTTTTTGTAAATTCATCAGTTCTTATTATCAGTTCAATGCACCATTATTGCTATATATACAATAGATGCATATACATATATACATGTATACACAATGCTGTTATCCTTTATTAGCATTTCTATTCTTATTTAGCAGTGACTATACATATTATAGACTAGAAGTTGCACGATTAACTGTGATGTCTACTGTCACAGTGGTTTTAGCAGTTTAACAGGAGAAGTCATAATACAAGTGGGCTGTTTGATGCATAAAACACATTTGTGGGGCCTATATCAAAATAATTTAGTGACTTGAATATTTTCACCCCAGTTCCGAAGGACTGGCTATTCAGATGTTTTCTAATTACCCTATGCAGTGATTCAATTGTGGTGTTCAATAGTGACTAATGTTTTACAGAAGTGCATCATTGTAATAAATTAGTATTGCTCTTGCTCAAATTTCATTGCATTTCAGAAAAATAGTGAGCAGACACCCGACATCTTAGAGAGAACCAGCATTTTTCTTCACTGAAGTAGCATCTAAATAATGTAGGTTTTGAGACAGGGAGATCTTTCCAAGCTTTTGCTTTTTAATATAGTGTTTGATCCAACATAGTAAGCAAAACAGAACCAGGGCTGTGGATCATATAGACAAATATTTCTTCCCATGAATAATCTACCTAAATGCTTGAAGAGCTGGCTAAGTATTTGACTTCTGGCAACTTGTTTCTTGGGAGTTTTGCCTGTGCAGGAAGTAGGATTCCTACTTCCATAAAAATTGTGGATGTGATTGTAGTCCTGTCTATGTCATAATCTATAAGGTAAGACAGTTGGGAAGACGGTAAAGTTGAATTACTCCCATATTGAAGACAGAAATGATCCTTGAACACTGATTTCCTATGCGTGTTCTTTATTTTTAGTAGCTATTATTACGTAAAAAGTGGACAGTGGTAAACATAATTCCAAAAAGAGTGACAGCTGCCCACTGTAACCAGTGATAGTTGTATGTCTATCCACAGTACAGAATCCAGAGCAGAGGCACTTGATAGCAACCTCTTTTTCTGCTGTCTAAATTCATGAGGGCAAACTTCCTCCTCCATCAATATGTCTGACTGGCAAACTCAAGGAGGCTCAGTGCTAAAAATTCAGGGGTATTCTTTGGTGATGCATAGCTTTCACTGGAGACAATAATGGTTATGCTCCTGAGGGAGGTGTCTGAACCAGCCATCCACATCTAAGGAGGATAAGCAAGACAGACTGCTCTGATCCTGAACATGTGCCTCTGTGACACATTGAGAAAATCTGGCAGTGGATTCTATTTAATTTGCAGTGCAATGCAAAATTCCTCTGACTATAGCCAAATAATATAAAGGGCAGAGCTCCAAACTGGAGTTTATCCAGCAGTCTCAGTATCCCTTATCTTTGCTAGTATTAAACCTTAATCCCAGATTCATTTTATGGGAGAATAAAGACATTTATGCTTGGTTGCCATTGAGTGTTAAGTATTTACATGCCCTCCTTTTGCCCACTTTCCACACCCAGCCAAAGCATTTGCTCAAGAATAACCTATAAGTATTCTATAAGCACCTCATTAGAATATTTATTGCAGTGATACTCAGCATTTACATAACTATTATATGCATTATGCAGCACTTTCCTAAGAATGACCTCTGAGGTCAGCATTTCTTGACAATTAATGACAATCCAGAGGAGTTTGCCCAAAAAGCCATTAACTGTGAGAAAATACTAATCCCAGAGGTCATTATTTAAAAATCATGTAAAATTAAGAAGATATAAAGCATTATTTCTCTACATCTGCTGCATCTCATGCTCTCTATGTGATGTTGTTTAGGTAATTTTCTAGCAGTTAATGACTGATGCTGTAACAATAGGAAATCAGGGCTTCTTTTTTTACCATTCCATTACCCCTATATTAAAGTCTGAAGTTCATTTTCCTTCTTTCTTTCTTTCTTCCTTTAACAAAATCTTTGTCAGTTCCTGATTGAAAAGCCCAAATAATTGGCATTTTAGGTGCCATATTAACATTGTATCTTGAGTTTCTTTGTTAAAGTTGGATGAATAAGTAAGACTTCTTTTAGCTCCTTTTCTTTTTAAAAGCTTGCTTAAAAAAAAAAAAAAAGATACCAAATTTCCATGCAACATATTTTAGTTCAGTTCCACACACAACTCTAGCTCAAATTTAGTCTGTGCAAAATGGCTCTCTTAGATATTTTTGGTATCACCTCTGTACCAGTTTTACTTTTCTTTCTTCTTCTGAAATTTTTATAACTTAATTTTTAGGCAGTGTACCGTTCTAATAGTGACTACTTAGCATGAATTTCAACCTGCATATAGGAGAATACAAAATCAAAATGTAGTTTAGCTGTCTGGCTATGTATATTGTTTAATATCTTCCTTTTTCCTTTAGAAATATTTTAAATATTTCAGATTTCCTTGAATATGGTGTTATAAATTTCCTGTTCTAACCAGGCACATTCTTAATTTTGTCCTTGACAAAGTTGGAAAAAAACATTGCATGGGCTGCCCTAATATGCTGTATCACTGGAAGAACATTTTAGCTATTCCAAATTTTGACATTTCTTGACAGTATTCTTAGACCTAGACAGTATCTAACTGTGGAGTTTTTTTTACACAGAAACTTCAGGGATTTACATTTCATTTGGTGAAATGTACATTTACATGATGACACAAACCATTATATTTCTTCCGTAATTGATGGAATATCTCTATCTGGATATTTTAGCAGCTGAAGAGCCAGTTATTTATTATTCTGAGGAGTGTTTTGAAGATGGTAATCTGTCAATATAGACCTGCAATTTTTCCCAGTGCATTATTCTGTTCCTTTTAAAATTGCCCTCAGGCTTTTGTTTAGTATTCCAATACAGCACTGTAGTAAAACTAATGCAAACTAAATTCTTCTCAGTGAACTAGAGCAGTGAACACACTTCACTATACCTTTTTTAATAGATCTGTTCCATTTCATTCCTCCTTATTCAGGGGTTTATTTGATATATGTATTTTCAGGCTATTAATGACTAGAAAAAGAAAACAGGTAGTTAAAAATACCCCTTTGCATAGTGAACAGAAAGATGGATTTTACTCTTTCTAGGCATTCTTGGATTCATGTCCTATTCTTCAAGAAAATATCCTCCCCTTTTTATAATCTGAATTGAAATATGGTAAAATTCTTGAAAGAATAATTAGTATGATTAACACTGAAGCAGACATTACGAAGAACTTTTTTTTAATTGAAGTATGTATTATTGAAATAGCTACTTTTCTAAAATAATTTAAACCCAGTAGAGATTGGTTTAAAATTTAAACTTGTAGAAAAATTACCATAAGCGTAACATTAAAAGCATTAAATGTGTGCAGGATGACTGGAAATTGAGAAATGCTCTGAGAATGACATAAAATGCAAAAATACTGAGTGTTTCATGACCAATAGATACAAAATTAAATCATACAAGAAATCAAAAAAATACCATCTGAGTCAGAAACGAATTGTAGCCAGATGATTTCACAATTTCAGGATTTCAAAAAAAAAAAAAAGAAAAAAAGAAGGGGAGCTTAAAAATGAGGGTAGTTATCTCCTTTTCATGTTACCCACATACCATACAGGGGGAAAAGGGCCAGGGAAACTGGAAATCTCTTATCTTCAGATGTTAACTGGAGTACCTGTTGAAGGAATATTATGGTCTTTGGTATTTAAAATTTACTTCTTCATGAATTTGAAGAACAGAATATTAAAAACACTTAACAGAAAATAGCAAGATAGAAGAGGCAAAGATTTACCAGGGTTATACTGAAAAAAGCTATCATGTAGATTGATATGTTGAAATTGTCAATTAACCGATTTGAGTGAGGCTTTTAGACTATGGTAAGAAGATACAGAGTAGCTACATTTCTCTATTAATTTACCATGAATTTAAGGGTTAAATTTTTGAGCATCTTTTTGAACAGAGAGAAATCATGGAAATTGTATAGTACATCCCTAAAAACACAGTGGATATCTACTTATGACTTCAAGAACAAATTAAATTTTGAAAACATTTTTAAACAAACACAATGCAAGGCAAAATTTAATGACCAACTAGTACGAAGATTATGAACATCCAACCATCCAACCTAACAGAACTTTCTAGCTAATAGTGTCTGAAGTTACTAAAATCTTGGAATCAAAACCCTCTAATATAATAACTAGAATATAATATTTCATAGTCATTCAATTGCTAAAATTTCAGGAAAATTCCTATTTGCTTATTGACTGTCTCTAGAGGCAGTATATTAGGAGGTAGAATGGTTCATATAAAAATCCACTTGTGTGCAGATTGGATGTTTTGAGGACATGTCTAAAGAACTGATCAATTTAGAAATATTTTCCTTGATTTTCCTGAAGGTAGATCTTTTCTCAAGTTGATATTTTTCCTGCTTTAGATGGGAAAAAAAACAAAGAAAAAAGTGGCTCCTTGGTTGATTTAATGCAGAGAGTTGTAATAAAATGAATGGTTTGAAAAAGTAATCTTCAGACTTTTAGCCGAGTACAGATCACTTTTAATTAAAAAATTTATCATGATTTCAATGAGTTCTTATCACAGTGTTTATTGGAAAACATTTTCAAAGTGATATATTCTGCAGATTAGCTAAAGGCTGTGAGCTTCGGATTGCAGTCCATTGAATGCAAATTACAAATATTGAAAGGTAGTGTTCTGGGCAGGAAATGAACCACAGGAACCCTTAGGGAAAAAGAAACTAAAAATCATACCAAGAAAATGTTACAAGTGAATATAACTGAAATTTGTTTTTCAAATAGATTGGGAGATTTGCTTTGAAACAAATTCAAAAGAGGTGCAAAGCAAATTAGTCCTGGATTGAAAGACCAGAATAAACTGATGTTTGCTTCATTTAGCACTTGCCATATGGATATTTTGATAGTAAACTGATAACATGGTTAAGATATGTTGCTACAATCAAGGAAAGGCTGGATACGAAGAAATGTGGGTTTTGTTTTACATTTTCAGCTGCAGAGGAAGTTTGCTAGAAGCAAGACAAACCATTTAAGAGTCAAGTTAAATTACAGTGCTTTCTGTCTCTCAGCAACTGGTTAATTCAATCAGAACACATAGATTTTTCATCATTTTTTAATTTGCTTAATTTCAGTGAGCTGTTGTCTCAGAAATTTTCTCATCTTTCAGCTCTGTTACTATTGCATTGATGCCTTGTGCTATTCTTTCTCTGCAATTTCCATTTCAATATAGATTTTATAGTTCATTACCTGTCAATCAGTTTTAAATGATGCAGTGTTCATTTTGTCATGTTCTATAAAAGTTGCATCCTTTTTCCAATGTGCTACATTTATTTCAGTTTGAGCTCTATTTATTTCTCTAAGCACTGTAGCTATCTATAGTTATATCCATTTTAATGAGTATTTATTTTAGCAAATGCAGTCTTTTGTGTTACATTCAATTTATTTGGCATGTTGAATCAAACAAGTGAATTCTACTTGTTTGAATTTTGATTCAGCTCTGAAATTCTATATCAAACAAATTTTTCCTTGATATTTTTATTTGTCATAGAGCTCTCAGTCTTCATCATAGCTTTTCTAAAATAAAAACAGCAATTTAACACAGAAATAAATACTTCTGCACAAGTTCCTGTATTTTATTTTTATGAACCTGTGGGGAGTGTCTTACCTCACAAAATAACCTCTGCAATTTCCTGGACAGATAAATTTGCTTTAGCTATTTACTAAAAGCTCTCCCAGTTGACACTTTCTGCTCACATTGTGCTGCTCATAGTATCCCATTATGTTGTGGAGAGACAGAAAGGTTTTTTAATGTCAACTGATTCATGAAAATCTCAAGTTGAAATGTCTCAGGTTTGTTTTTTATTTGGATTACTAATAACTTTCTGAATTCTCTGAGAAATTTACAAGACAAGTTTGTGGACAACACAAATTAGAAGAAGTGTGAAAGTTTTTTTAATTAAAGTCAATAGCTATTGTCAGTAGTTAAGAATATGTATTCAGTCTAGGTCTGCTCAATGCCAGCAGTGCAACCAAAAAGTGTTGGATATTTTATGGTGATTGTGGGGTATTGTTTTATTATTGTATTGTTTAATTAACTGTCCCAAGTCCAGCATGCTGCTTCTGTTTTCCAGTGGTAGAGTTAATGCTTTGTAAAACTTAGAACTTTGCTCTTGCAGTTGTAAATACTTGGAGATGGGCAGGCTTATGGGGAAGATAGAAATATATACTGGCTGTTGGGGGGAGTATCAGTTCCTCTCCACTCAATTGCACACATTGGGTGAAAATGGAAGTTTGTACATATACTTTTAATGAACAGTCATTCAGAAACAGCTGTTGTTGCCTTCATAATGCACTGCACCACAGCAACTATTAAAAGAGTAGTTCTACTATCATTACTTGCTGTTTTGAGTCAATATATCTGCATTTTCTTGCTTTCATTGATATACATTCACTAGCAGTAAACAAATGCCTTCAGCCCTGACAAAGTACATCTGTGATTTTTAAAAAATCTATTCATACTGCTTTCCCCCCCTGTTTTCTAAAGAGGTATTTTCTATTCAACCTGCATTAAGCTAGTATTTTTCTGTTTTGTGATCAGTGCATCTCTTATTGCCCAGTGCTGGAGCTGTCACAAAAATTCAGAAATTTTTACTGAAAGCATGCTGTTGATCTGAAATGTCAACTCACCCAAAGTGCAGACACTGAAACCATTCTACAGTGCAGAAAGAAGTAAAAATTAATTTACTGTGTTTCCTGTTCCACTGTGCAGTGAGAGAAAGATGACATGATATCTACCTCTGATTATAATTATTAAAAGTGTGAAGCACATCATCCAAAAGTGAAATAGGTTAGCTGTTAGGCTTTGACCTTGTTTCCATTCACAGATGATAATTCAGAATCTAGGATTATGTGTTGTAATCTGGAAGACTGCTACTTAAATATGTTATAGATCTTAATGTGTGAATTTTTCCCCATGCAGAACAACTNATATATATAATATAAATATCCTAGTTGAGAAAATTACATGCAGGAGGCTGCTGCTTTGGATATATTGCAGCTAGGTCCATAATGGTGAGAACTGTCCTGAAAAAGCACATGGTTGTGGCCACAGACATCTCTGAGGAATTGCAGTTCCAAGGACAAGAGTCATATTACTTTATATGCTGACATGAACTACAAATATTTGATGGATGTCTTGAAATCTTTAAATTTGCTCCAGTCTTAATTCAAGTCCATGTTCACACAGACACTATTTATTTTACACACTAATTCTTTCCCGTGTAGGCCCTGATCTACCTACAAGCCCGTCTTTACATGAATCATCTGGGAGGCAAGGATGATGGAATTATGCCAATATTTTGAAGGTATGGTGAAGTGCATAATTGTTGCCTTCCTTAGAGTCACTATCAAATTTATCCCAACCTCTTTCAAGGGACTAAGTGTCAAATTTACATTAAACATCCTAATTTATAATTTCTGGTTGAGTTGCATAGGCAAGGGTTCTGCCATCTTCTTCCTGTTGTATTTAAGAAACCACCTCTCCATGACCCTGGCTTTGTCCTTCTCAACACCTCTTTCTCTTGTGAAAAATTTAGTTTGTCTCAGACTAAAATACTGGATGAATTTGACTAAGAGCATATCTGTTTTCTGGATAAGGACACTTATAGACAGTAGAAGAAATTTTAGTACATCTACTTGCCACATTAAATAGTTACATTTGTATACGTGTGCTGTCATAAGTCATGTTTGCCAGCCTCAGTGAATTTCCCAGTTCGAAGTTAAAGATGTGCGGCCTGTAATTTTCTTCTGTCACAGACAGTTTAGCAGTCATTCTGGCTTTATGTCCTCAGGTAAAAGATAAATCAGTATTCTCACTCCCCAGGAGAAATTTTTGAAGGGTCTAATAGGCTTTACCTACAGTTAAAGATCTTTTTCCAGTATGATATCAATGGGCTCCTTCAGTTCAAAAGTGCAGGCTCTGCTAACCTTAAATGTTATATCTTCTCAGCTATCTATTAAAAGAATATTCAGTAGCTATGATTTCTACAGGAAAGCTTAGATCAGATACCGGGTCTTAAGGCTAATTCTCCTTGTGTCATTTCCAGAAGGAAAAAGTCACCCTTAACAGGCTTTTCAAGGCTTTACCAGAGGAGTTTTCTGACTGCCATGCCTCTCCAGAGTCTCATGATTTCTCAGTGAATACAACTCTCTACACACTTGAGCATAAATTCTCATTGTCCTTTTACACTGGAAAACTTCCTTCAGGAGGTTTCTCAATGTCCTTGTGTAAAGGCTGAAGTACCTCAGGGGGTGTCAGTGCCCTCATAAAAGTTACGGTTGTGGTTATCATAACATGCAAATGAATACCATCAAGCTGCTGGCAGAGAACCTCCCTTGGCTCAAGGGCTCATTTGGCCATTTTAAGCAGTGATGGTGGCTTCTCTGTGGAACATTGCACACTTGGCACTTGCAGAGGCCACCTGGAGCTCTGCTCATACTTATACTAAGCATTATGCACTTGCTGAAGCATTCCGTGATCATGCTGCCTTTGGAAGTTATCCTTCATTCTTTGTTTAATTAAGAACTCGAAGGGTCCTCCTCCAGGTAATTGTTAGTTGCTCCTCTTCTCAGTCACCCGCAGTGTGAGTGAACATATAGAAAATTACTTCAAAGATATTTACAATACTCCCTTCCAATCTCTCTCTTTCTCACAAAGTCTTACCTAATTTGCTATATGTTTTAGGAGGAACTGAAAAGAAGGGACAACCTATGCCCTGTCTTTATGACCAACCTTCAAGGAGGGGAGCACCAGGAGGGACAACATAAATATAGATGTTTTCCAATAGTACTGACCAGTGCATGCTGACGTTGTGATGCTCACACAGATAACACATCTCAATGAAGGAAAGCTATTGGTGTGTATATCCAAACACTACTTACAAGAAAATTGTTATCTTGATTTTTTAGAGGAATAAAAGAGATGTTTTCTGAGTGCAGAGTGTTTTTTAAAATCCAGTATAAATATTGATGTGAATTCCTGCTGACATTGTTTCCATAAACACATCTTTAGGCAAGTTTTTATATTTTACGAATGCTGGTACAAATATTTAAAACATTTACAGATGATCAAACCAAGTATAGCAAAATAGCAAGTATATTTCCTTCATTTACACATACCTAATGAGAACTTTTGTTACCTGGATTTTAAGATGACAAACACATCATCTCAATTACAGTTACACCTTTTTTTAAGCTGAACAGTAAACCTTGAAAAACAAAGACTCAGTTAATTGTGGTCTAAAGTAGGGCAAAAGAGTGATAGAAAAAAATAGATGTAATCTAGATATTTTATAAGTATGACACATTTGAAATCAATATATATATTCAAATGTCTTCTTTTTTTAGGAATACTGTACAAATGTCTGAAAGGAAGCATCTAAAACAGAGCTTGGTGCCTAAATACAATTATGTCATGTAAACTTAAGTCTGTTTTCACAAGGTAGCCAAATTCACTTTTGCTGTGCTTTTTCCTCTGTTTCTGAGTGCAAGGTTGCTCTTCTCTTTTAGAATTATAAATCTTCTTCTCACTTCTCGTCAACATTATTTACTGACTGTCAACTTAAATCCATTTGTTGTGACATCTTTGCCCTTGAACTTGAATAGCAATCCTTCCTCTCTACTTTTCAAGTTCTTGAATATTTGTTAAGGAGAAGTATATTTTCAGTCAGTCTTAATTTTGTTATTGTGTTTTAGCCTTTATCATAGGTTCCACTTCTAGCTTCTTTATTTTTGTGTCAACCTTCTATTTTAGGTTTACTAAATTCTTTGATCTATTTCTGTATATTCATTCTCATTAACTTTCACACCGTTCCACTTATATTCCACTATGCTCCTGATAAAAATCTGAAAGATTACAATTAAAAGTGTGTAGCCTTATCCTAAGTGCAAAACTTATTTATGCCTCCTTTTACATCTTTATTTCTGTAGTTATAGAATCCTTTTGTATAGATTTCCTATCTTTTTTCCTTTTTGAAATCGAAATCAGTCCCTTTTTTATGAATTGTTCAGAATGGCAGGAACACTGAGGGTCCCAAAATGACTTGCAGGTGCCTTATAGCCCTGTAAGTCTTAAACACAAATTCTCAATTTTTTTTCCTATAGCTATGTTTTCCTGAAGTTGCTAAGTCTTTATAAATCAGTAGTACTTGGAAACATCACAGTCTTGCCCATATTAAGTAGACTACATTAACCTCTCCAAACTCAAACTTTTTTTTTCCCCTAAAGGGCTCAAAGCAGCAAGTAGTCTTAGAGAGCTTCAAAAACAGGCAGCAGCTTCTGATTTTCGTCCATCAAACCTTGGCTGAAGTCTGTTATCTTCACTTGTGAGCAGAATCACCTTTAGAGGAATCATACATGAAACTAGGTTTCCAGATTCCACTCTATGGATTGTGTTTAAAATTTATGTCATGAATATTTCAAACACCTTCATCCATTTCAACACAGCGGATAGCTAAGATTTTAGTCACTGTCACTGCTTTGAAGCCTCATCTTTTACCCTGGACTGTGTTTTCTGTCTACAATATAGAATGCATGTCTACATGCATAGAATTTGACCTGTGTGCCATGAGACCAAATTAATTTGTCTGTGTGCTCTTTGTTTTGAAGGGGTTTTGCTGTATTTGTTTTGTTGTTTTCTTGTGGCTTTTTATTTCAAGTTCAGAATACCTTAAATAATGAGGGAATTGTGGCAAAATAGTAATTTCTTCACATATCCACAAGGACAGTTGTTGCATACGAGATTTTTTTAATAAGGCATGTGGGTATACTGGGCATCATTGTAGGTCAGTTCAAATTAGAAAGAACTAAACCTGATGCCTTCTTTTTTATAACACCTGTACATAGAAATTCTAGTGCAAATGGAAGAGATTACTGGGATGCTTTTTGTCTCAGCAGGAACAATTTGTTTTCACTTTGTATTCATGTAAGATAGAGAAAACATAACTTCTGTCTAAAATTCTTCGAAGTCTTTTTCAGCCAGATGACTCAAAGAGAGAAATACCTAACATATCAAATCTAACATGTACATTCCCACTGGTGAAACAGAAATCCTTTCTTCTTCTTGCACGATACCCAGGAAAATGTCTAATTTTTGTAATAAAGAAATGCAACTGATGTGTAGAGACAGATAACATTTATTATTAGATAATCAAATTTTTTTTAAAACAACCCAAACAAAGAAAGATGCCAAGAAAATTCTAACAGTCCACTTACAGTGATATGAGCATTTAAGGATCAATTATCCAATTGCAGCTCATTGTATAGAAACAAATAACTGTGTAAAACTGTTACAATATGACCTTCCACCCCTTTCTCTAGCCTTGTGCTGGCCTTCGTTCCAAAATACAGTCGCAGTGAGTTGTCACTGTCAAGAATTGAATGGAATGTCACTGGAAGAAGTATGACATCCATGGAAGAGGTTCCTTCCCCTCACTAGTGGCCTTAACTGGATCTTATAAGTTGGCTGACATGGTCTAATTTATCATTCTTTTCTTATTTACTCAAAAGCTGATTTTTTTTTTCTACATGGTTTTTTAACATGCTTGAAATAATTCTTTGTTTTTGTTGTTATCCCTAAACCAAGTTTAACCCATCTCACAAGGTTATTTTTCTGTAATTACTGCAAATTGTTTTTGGAGCCCTTAGGGTTACTGGCATGATGCCATATTTGTACTTTCAAACACTAATAATATCATGTACTTTTAGATATCATTTTCTGTATCTATAGGTAACTCACTCTCCACAGAACAATTATCTGTAGTTACTATACATTAGATACAAAAATGCATAGATAGTATTCCAGCAATAAATGTTCAAACATATAATTGCACAAAACTAAGCAAAAGCTAGTATAAGTTTGATAGCTGTCACACGGTTACAAGAAATCTTTGTAAATTCTTTGGAAATCCTGAAAAACAAACAATTTCTGAGTTCTTGCACTGTTAATAAAAAGTTTCTGACCCTGTCTTTAGAGACAGCAATTCACAAGAATATATGAATAAGTGCTCTGTAAATTGAGCTATTTCAAAATCTTAATTCCTATATTTTTTCTGTCATCATTGCTGTGATTCTCTAGTTTTCTGTCATCTATTCTTTTTTTTTGCTACAACTTCGTGAATGATATTCATATAGAATCCTTTTTTCTTTCTTAGATTTTGATGATTAGTTCCTTTCTTCATCATTTTTTTCCTCTGCTGATGAGAGCTTCCATTTTTTTGTTTTATTCTCCATATTTGATCATGATATATTTAATTACTAATGAAATCTGAGTAATAATTGAAAATATTTATTGCTTTAAAAAATTTACGATAAATTATTCTATCAGCCTGCAGTGGGTTTTGTTGTTTTGTTGTTAGTTTCAATTTTATTCCTGTCAGGAAAGCATGAATCCACATTATTAATAGTCTAATACTATACTGCACTTATTATAAATAACAGTTATTAAAATGTACTGAACCATGACATAAATTTTTATTTGTAAAACTATAGCTATTTAAGTTTTAGAACTTCAAAAAGGCTGTAAATATCTGATGCTTCTTATATTTTTTAATCTCAATTTGCAGATAATGGTGAAGCTTGAAGCATAGGACAAAAATTAGAAATAAAAATTTGTCCATGTTCCTTTTTCATAGACAAAATAAAAAGCGTTATACAAGGGTGTTTACCTAACTGGAACTATTGATTTACTAATACCACACTATCATTCTTGGAAATACAACTCAAAATGCTTCAGCTTTGAAGATTAATGCAT
The DNA here is from genome assembly GCA_013400215.1 of Cisticola juncidis. Taxonomy (NCBI): domain Eukaryota; kingdom Metazoa; phylum Chordata; class Aves; order Passeriformes; family Cisticolidae; genus Cisticola; species Cisticola juncidis. Next base: position 7,197 of record VXBR01003337.1, on the reverse strand, counting down.
AGCTTGGAGTACCACAGCAGTTCAGATAGCAGTTGTTATGGAGCCCTCTTTATTGTGTCAATAGGGCAGAAAAGATTAAAACAATAACAAGAGAGTGATGATTCCGAATTCTTCTTATAGCTCAGTCAATACAGCTTAGTTACCTTTGAAGTTTTTAATATTCCAAAACAATCTTTAGTTATGCATTATTATAAACAGGAAGAGAAAGGTTTTGAAGGGGACCCTATGAAATATAACCCTTATCTGGAGGCAAATGCAAACAGCAGACAATAATAAGTAAGAGCCTGTGTCTCAGAACACAAAGTAAGAAGTATTATCAGTGTTTTTGTGACTAGCTTTCTGTAATGACATTGCTGCTTCAAGTACTTGTAGCCTAGTGCTATAAATAATGAGAGGACAGAACAAATGCAGCCAAGTAGCTCAACCAAGGTATAATGTCTTAGGGCTACTTTAACTATTTGAGTTTATTTTGAGAGATGAGGAAAAAAAAGAGTATGACTGAGAAATGAAAAGGGAATTAGAATTGTGTGTCTGCTGAAGACTTATAAAGAAGTTTTATTGTTCAGGCTGTGAATTAGTTTATAATCATAGGACTGAGATCATATAACATTGCTTGTGTATGAGAGTAGCTTTTGATGTTGTTTGCCTATGGAAATTTTTATGGTACTATCTCACTTGGTAACAGCATTTAACAGTAAGCAAAATGAAAAAGACTTCTTTTTGTGCTTCTATTTTACATAGCAAAAGCTGAGCACTGAAAAATTACAAAAATACTTCTTTTTCATTTTTGAGGTTGCCTGAACTGAAAAAGAATTGCTGTTTCCCTGTTTTCAACCATGGTCTTAATGTACTGACCCTCTGAAAAATCAGATGAAGGTAATGTGTATCATTAACTTCATGATAAGTAACTAGATGATTAACTTCAGCAAATTTCATTAACTCATCTCCCCGGGTACTCAGTCTCCTAGCCAGTGTGGGATGAACATGATGATATGATGTGGCATAGTGGTTTTCTAAAAATGCATGGTTAATATGTATGCTGGGGAGTGTGAGGACATAATGTGGCCTTTTATAAATTAGAGCAAATTACGTTTCTCAGTTTTTTGAGAAGATGTGAACAAGACAATCTGGAATATTTTAGAATTGCTCTTGCCATATGTTGTGTCTCCCTTTTTCATCACATTTTTTTTCCAATTTACAATTTTCATTCAATTTTTTTCCCATTATTATCTCCTTGAACATCTTTTTTTTTCATCAGTGTTGGTAAAATATAGCAGAAAATGGCTAGATTTTGAGACTGTTTTCTCTTAAGAGAGCATATGGACAATACCAGGACAACATGAAACTTTTAAAGCTAGGGTTTTTCAGAATACTGAGACAAACAGACATTTTTTAATTGTAAAATCTCAGACCTGCTGGCTAAGAGAGTGAAAGCAGGGAGATATATATATATACAGTCTCTATTTTTTCTACTCTGTCTTTTCAGGATGAGTATTTGCTCCATTCTTTTTGTCTTTTACAACAATACAAGACAATAGCTGAGTGCCATCAGCTGATACACTCAATCTCTGTTCTGCCTATGACCTTACACACTTGGCTGGTCACCTCTGTCCTCCTCTTTTCAATGTTTTCCCAGCCTCTGCTTACCTGTCTTTGCCTCATTTTCTATATGCCCATTAGAAGACTCACCCTGAAAAGTTCAGACATTTGCAGAATAATCAAAATTAAATCTTTCTAGAATTTTCTGATTGAATTACAGCAGCCAGGAAAGACAAACAAGCAGCTTTTTGACTTTGCTGCCCAACCATTCCTTCTTAGAGACATACAGTAAAACATGCTAAGCAAATAAACCAATGTGAAACAAAAAAACCAGACATGATTGTCTTTCATCTGACCTTTATGAAACATTCTACTATATTCAGTGAAACAGATGTCTTAAAGTCTTGCAGAAAGGGGGAACTCTAGGGGAACAGACTACTTCAGTGGTCACTCTCACCTATCTTGGCACAGATTTTCAGTAGTGTTGATCCTAACCATCTAAGGAAAACCCTGCTCTTTCAGATTGACACATCAGAAAAAAAAAAAAAAGAAAGGTTTTACTCAGGACATTCTCTTTTTCTCCTGAAAGAGCAATCCTATTTGTAAGTTCTGGCTGTATTTTAAGCAGGATGCAAACAATACTAGAAATGGCTCGATTTTTAATTTTTAGTCCTAGAATAAATTGAAGCAATTGAGGAGCAGGAAAAAAACCCCTACTATACATTGCTGCAGTTCTCAAATGATGAATACAGAATGGGGATTATCTGGCTAACAGTAATCTAAGTTTCACTGCTGACTTTGGTTTAACACTTCTGTACTAAATCCAAATAAAAAACTGATTTGAATGATTTTTTATTTTTTGTAACCTGAAATCAAGTATAGTTGGTTATTTTAAGGTACAGCCTAATCTGTGGCTGAACTAGATATCTTCTGCTGCAGATGAACCTGAATTGGAAAAGAAAGGTGAAGGCCACATTGTAATTTCAAATATTTATTCTTTAAATCCTTTTTATGCAGTCAGGGATATCAGGAGGATTATGATGCTTGTGGAAGGAGGTTTGTTCCCCATTTGTGTATATACTTGGGGTTGTTATTTTTCTTTTTTTATAAACACATTCCTCTTGCTCTTCATTAATTCATATTTTCATTTTATATTCAAGTTTTACTATACACATAGCGTTTTGTATATCCTGGATGTGTTTTCTCTGTCTGATCCCTAAGAACAGTTTCACCTCGATCAAAAAGTTACAATCTTTAAATGGCAAGTAATTACTCACTTGTGATGATGATTATTGTCTTGTGGCCCCTATCTTTTTTGTGCTTTTATTTTGAAGAGCTCTGTTAACATCCTGTGCTTATACCTTTGGGAACCTCGTGTTAAGTTCTGATTAGTGAGAGATGTCTCTGCCATGCAAACGAGATCATATGCTGAAGTCAATAATACAGATATTATTTAACAGAGAAATAGAAAGAAATAGAAAAATGGTGGGAAGGGAGAGAGGGGGAGAGCAAGTAGAAGATAGCCACCACCGATGGATTCTGTGGCCTCCTGTTGGTTCTTCACCCTATGCTTGTAGGTGGTAGGGGTCCTGATGTTCAAAAGTTTTTGCTAGTTATACATTTTAGCAAATAAAAGAACTAATGCTCATTGGCTGCAAAATTCTCTTATTCTATTGGCTGAATGATTCCCTCACTTCTAATGCTAAGTAGTCCCATGCCCATTCTTTCTCTTCTTTAGAGCTGGCAGGTTTCTTGAGTCAGTGGTTGTGAGTTGGTCACTATCTGCTCTTGCTGGAATTACCTTTTACCCACTCTGAGCTGATTTCAGCACAGTTATAAAATTTGCTTTCCTTTTGACCCATAAAATCTGCATTCTTTATGTCCATTATCAGTGACAGATTCTTCTCCCCCAGCTTGTTAACCCCCGCCTAGGTGTGAGATAACATTGGACAATAGTACCACCTCTTTCAATTTACAATCTACAACCAAGTGACGCTGCCTACAGAGAAGATTGGGATCTTCTATAGAAGACAAAAAAGATAGAGAAGTGTGAAAATCTCTCTTTGCTCTGCCATTTTCTTATTGTAGAATGGATCTATCTCTCCAGAAACTGCCTATGTCATGTCAGCTTTCACCAACGGCACGTTTTATCTTCTAAGAAAAAATTGCTTTTCATTTACCTCCAAAGATTTTTTTCTATGTTATCATTTTAGTTTTGATCAGGACTACATATTTAGAGCAACTCTCACCAGTGCTGCTATTTATTGTGCTTTGGTTTATTCACAGAACAGTCTTAGCAAGCATAAAAATTAGTTGTGGTTGTTTTTCTTTAATGATATTTAACTGGAAAATGCATTTCATAAGCACGTACTCCTATTGCTAAGGCACTTTCAGTCCATAAACCAGACTAAATTTAAGCTGAAGTAAATCTGAGGCAGTGTATATCCTGCAGTCACCATGTCCTTAGCACCAGTCTTCTCCACAGGCCTGCTGTTACTGGCCATGCTATCTGCTACTGGAGGCACAATCTGGGGTGTTAGTCATGAGAAACAGGAGCCTCCAACAAGTGAGCAGTCCTGAGATACTCTGTTGTTCCTTTTGCACTGCAAGCTTCTTACTGCTTTCTCTCATTCAAAGCCTCAGTACAGGAGTACAGAACACAGTACAGAACTGTGCCGAATCACTCTGTTGGCGAGCGGGACATCGCCTCCTCACGCCAGCCCCACAGACAGTACCTAGAAGGAGTAAATTTGTCCAATTTCAGCTTTTAATGTAAAATTGAAGATGCTAAAAGTAAGAGATAGTGAATAACTAACACAGAAGAATAAGAGATATTTTCTGACACAAGTGAAATTCTTGCTGGAAATAAAAATGTGAACCTTACAATTTGCTTGATTGAAATATTGTAGATAATATTGTAAATGACTTAAAAATCCTAGCCTCTCTTAAGAGTTTTGGATGAGCTGTATATTTTGAATCAATTGTGAATACCTGTCACGCTGTGTATATTATATATGTTTATACACACAGATATCCAAATTTCAAATTATATATAAAATTCTTCATAGAAAATAAAACCACACAAAATGTGTTTATTGTGCTTGCAACTTAATCAGAACTCATAAGCTATCAAATAATTTGTATCAAACCCATGAAATTTCTTTCAAGCCTCTTGTGAAGCTTTTTGTGCTTAACATATGCTTTGACTTCCTCTGGTATTCCTATGCAAGGGGAAATGAGCATGGAATGTTACTAACATCATTTAATATCTATCCATCTCTGTCCATACATTTCTTATACAAACATTTAGAGAAGAAATTTGAAAACGTTCATTACTTCAAAATGAAGTTTGTTTACAATATGACTGCTAATTACTTTCTAATTACTCTATCAAAACACATTTAGACTTTTCTCACAAGATTCTTTTTTATTTTTTTGATGAGTCATATTTCTCTTATATAACAGATGGCTGAATGGTGATTCAGGATGATAATTAGTCTTTTTAATAATAACAATTAGTCATTTTCCATCTAACCTTAGGTAGACACATTCCTCTGAGATTATGCCATTAATTTTTAAAGACTGCCAGATACTCTTTAGAAGACTTCTGTAATGAACCTTTATAAACAAAAAAAAAA